>AYEL01084871.1:0-20694 GCA_000484575.1 Olivierus martensii
TACAACAAAATATTAAAAATATTTTTATCAATTAAAAATCTATATTGTATTTATTTATCTATAGTTAAAGAAAATTATCAATAGTCTTTATTCCTTCATCTTATATTACAAAAATACAAATTATATACACTTTATTTTTGTTATATATAACAAAATTATATCATTTCCATGATATTTAATGCTAAATTGGAGATAACAGTATTAATTTTTATCATTCATAATGAAAGCTTTTATATATTATTCATACATCAGATAAAATTAATATTTTTCACAGTTTTGTTTTCTTCGAGAGTCTTCTCAAAACAAACTTTTCGAGAGCCATCAGAGGACTTTCAAATGCTACCGATACTACAAATGCAGCCAGGTATGATGCTATCAGAAATGCAAAGAAGTTCATTATCTAATGGAATAAATAGATTTATATGAATAATTTGGATTTGAATCTACAATTATTAAAAAGTTAAAACAGTATGATCTGTTTAATTAAGATATTCATTATAACTGTGACATCATTTTTCTATAAATTTTATCTCGGTAAGAAAAACTTACTATATTATAGTAGACTCCCCATTAATCAGGATAGTCGAAAAATTAATTCTTCGGATAACTGATTTCTCAGATAATCCGTTAAATGGTCAAAAAATCGGAATTATGAAAAATATGCATTTAATGTTATGAAGTAAATAGATCACATACTGTATATTCTAATGTTCTGTCATTTATTGATAAAGGAAAAACAAAGTTTGTTGATTTGCAGCAAGAAATCAGTATTTATACTTTTGATTCTAATTTTAATCGCTAATTATCTAAAAAATAATAAATAAACGAATTTGAGGCGTTTAACAAAGGACTTTATCAATTTTGTGAATTGCTGAAAATGCATGGCACTAATCGATAGAGCACCTTAAGGAACTTTTAAACAGATTTATTGCCGGATCGCTGAAGAGACAAGACCTACAAATGCTCAGAATAACTGGTATTATATAATTTTCAACGGACATAGTGCATGTTTAACTGAAACTATTGTTTAAGCCTACCATAAGGAAGATTGTGTGATTCAGATAAAAATAGGAGGAACAGTGAGCACATCTGAAGAAAGGTAAAGATGGACAATTGGATTCATGACATATTACATAAGTATTGAAATCGAAGCAGTAATCAACAGGGTAATGAATGGATCGATCGCAGTCAAAATATCCAGTTTTGTAGAAAAAATATCGGATCATGTTTTGAAAAATTGAAGTTGTAAACTGGAAGTGAGTGAGTTTCTTCAGTTTTAATGCTTGTGAAATATGTCACGAACCCGATATTCATTTTTATCTTTCTTCAAATATGCTCACTGTTCTTCCCAGTTTTGTCTGAATCAACCATCATTCTTAACATACACGATAGTTGCAATTAAACACGTATTATGTCCATTGAAAATTACATAATATCAGTTTTTCTATGAACGTTAAACATCTATAGTTTTCGTCTCATCAGCCACCTTAAGAAACCTCTAAATCAGTGATTCCCAACGTTTTTCTGGTCATGCCTTACCTAAGCATCTCTAAAATCCTGATGCCCCCCGTGACATATAATTTTTATTATTCAAAAAGTGAATCTCCTATTCATGAGCTTAAATCTACTGACAATAGACCAAAAAACCTTAGAATCTCTAGAATTAAACAACTCCTGCTGTAAATTCCAAAAAAAAAAAAATGCTTCTTTTCTCTACAAGTTTTCTTATACAATCTACAACAATTAATAAACTGATTATATATTTCCTAGAGGAAGCCTAAAAAGCCATTAACTTGGTCTAAATAAGCTTCCAAAGAACATGGCATCCATCAAGAGAAAAATAAAAGAATGAATGGACAGTTTTTAAAATACTGAGGAAGAAATTACTAAGAAATTGTTGAAAAACTAATAATGATATGAAGTGATTTGAAAAAACAGCAAATAAAGTTTCAAAACCACTGTGTACATTCTGAATAAGCTTCCAACAGCAATAAGCTTGTGACATACATTTTTAATTTTAAAATTATATATCACAATATATATATATATATTATATATGAGATTGGTTGGCTAAAGAGATAGAGGGCGTACTCAATGGTGTGACCCAAGAAGGACGAAGTGTAGTGAGAAGTGTGCGGAAAGGTAATAGGTTTCTGTCAGAAGGAGTGTGACAGATCACTAGAGAAAGAAGAGAAGAGTTCATCGCTACCTCCGTGGGAGTGCGATCCGCAACGGGAGTCTACAAATATCCACAGTACGAAATACCATATAAACAATAACAATACAACAGTAACGGCCGGTAATGATAAACAAATCAAAAGTACAAAGTACGGAAAAGCGTCCCAAGATGCTGAAGTAGTCCTTTATGTCCAGCTGGAAGGTCGAACAATGACCATGTGCTGAAGCCGCACCTTGCTCGGATCCCTGACTGTAGTAACACAAATCTGCACTGAGCATGGGATGGAAGCTCACCAGAGGTTCGGGCAATTTTTCTGAGGGGGGAAAAACTATATATATATGATGTTCCTAGAACCATAAGAAATGCAAAAAAATCATTTTTAATAACTCAAATTGCCCCTCTGTGGGGCGTGCGCCCCAGGTTGGGAACCATTGCTCTAAATAGATAAATATTATCAACAAATAACATTTATCTGTTTAGAAGTTTCTGAAGATGCTCTATCGATTGGTGGCATGCATTTTCAGCAATCGAATTTATAAAATCGGGAAGATCCCTTGTAAGATAAAACATCGATAAATTAAACTTCACTCAGGTTGCAAACTAATCCTAGTTAATCCACAATCCGGTTAATCTAATCCCATATAACTGAATGTCTATTGTATATAATAATTTATTTGTTTAGCTAGTAAATATGTTTATTTTTCAGTATATATCAAATATATTGAAAAATGCTCGTTATTTTCTTTTTTAAAGAATATGAAATAATATATAGTAAAATACTGTTGTATATAAGCATACATTATATTGTACATCTGTCACTAAATTGTCAAAATTATGACATTTTTGATTATTTCACAAAAATATACATTTTAATATTATTATTTAATTTTAGTCACTAATTATTGTTATTAACTTCAGTTCATCATTTTTACATCCATAATCGATTTGTTATTTGTATAGACGGTGATACTGGACAGTGAAAGCTAGAGGCAACATTTATAATATTTATTATAGAACATTTGAAAATATCACAATTTATATATTTAAAATTCAATGTTTACCTGTATGTGTGTTTGTCAAAATCGCCTCAGCAGTTGAGATATTTGGGACTATAATATAAAATACGTATTTAAACCATTCAAACTATTTTGATTGCCATTGTTCTAACAATGAGTGACGTCGGAAAGACATCATAATCTCATAAGCATGATGTTATTAAAGCGTAGCAATCACTGACGTCAACACAGTATAGAGTATGACTTCATCATAAAATGTCACGAGTGTGTACATCAATGTGACATATTAATGAGTATTGTCATAAAAGTTCCGATTTACGACCTAATAATAGATGACGTCATAAGATATGAAATAATGATGATTGGCATCATAAAAGTTCCAATATACCGCATAACAATTGATAATATCAAAAAAGATACGATGCGATATCTTTATGACAGTAACAATGAGTGACATCACAAAAAACATCCGACGTAATAATAGATGACGTCACAAATCTTCACTAGTGAGCAACATCTTTATAACATGAGTGCCGTCATAAAAGTTCCGACATTTGAGTTTCAATGGCGTCGTTGTCAGGCGTAAATGTGTTTTCATGTTTTCTAGTTTTGATTACAAGAAGATTATCATTTATGGATATCAAAAATTCTCACAAATTAGTAACTAATATCTCACCACAAATAATATGTGAGAAATTTCCGGGAAACGCCGGGTACACTGGCTATATACAAAATGTGTCATTAATTTCTGGCAATTTTAATAATTAAAAATATAATAATATTTTTGCAGTTAATTATTGATAATTATTTAAGATCGGAAGAATAATAAATATTAAATAAATAATTAACCTAATCTTACAATAATAATAATAATATTTAAACGTTTGGCAACAAAGCAAACAGAAACATTCGTCTGCGTCGTTGGTCTGCGCATAGTTTGTTCGTCTGCTTTTAATTTAGTTTTTATGTTTTGGTCGTCTGGAGCACCAAAACTATTTCGGCAGGCCAATTTCTGGAAAAAATATTCAACAATGGAGTTCCCTCAATCATCCTATTTTCTAGTTATTAAGCATCGAATAACTTTTTTCAAAAATTAAAATCATTTCTCAAGAGAAAAAATTTTGACTCAGAAATCACACAGAAGGAAACAACGAAAATTTTAACATCTTTAAAAGAAGTTGATTTTAAAGCAAGTTTTGAAAATTGGAGAAAGAGATGGCTAAGATATCTAGAAGCAGAAAGCTTTCATCTGGAATAATATTAAAGGTAATTTCATTATATTTATTATTTTATCTTGATTTCTCACAAGTACCGGAAATTTATGAACAAATGTCGTAATATTATTGAAATAAATGTTTCTTCGTTGTTTCAAATTATTAATACAAATCTGGTTTGGTCTATAATTATTAATAATCAAAATTAATTCTACTGAATTCTTATTTAAACTAATTTTGGTGTAATTTCCTAGGCGTAAGGCAAACTTACTTAAATGGTATAAGTTTTATCATACAAAATTAGTTTGATATAAAATCGGGTCTTTCTGTAACAATGTATTATTATGATTTAATTAAATATTGAAAAACATAAAAATTAAAGCATATATTCATAATAGAAAAACATAAATAATATTTTTTATTTAAATATGAAATATATTCGCAATTACCGTGATATATATTATTTAATCATATATACTTACTGCAGTATTCAACTTAAAAAGAACTGGTTTGTAGAGAGAACTATAATATCCTGTTATAATAAGTGGATGAATAAGATATGCAGCATACGTTAATCTACTCAGTGGAATCCATATATTCCAAGATAACATCCTATTAATTATTCCTGAAAAATATATAAATTTTTATTTTTTACAAATTTAAATAATGTCAACAGTTTATAGATTGTTTAAATTACCTCCAGATCCCGTCATACACGCAAATATTATCCAAGCAACAGCAATACTCCATGCGGTACGAGATAAACTAGTATAGATGGAGGCAACAACTTTTCCCATATCGGAATGGTACACTCCAAAAATAACACTTGTACCAAAAAATATAGCAATCATCCAGCATACAACATTTATATATATCTATAACTTGTACCAAAAAATATAGCTATCATCCAGCATACAACATTCATATATATCTATAAAATATACGAAAGTTTTATACGAAAACCCTGTTTTAAATGTGCTAAACTGATAACGTACCTTGTTAAAAAATTTCTCCCAATGTTTCATTTTATAGAGAGCGTAACCAGTAAAAATTCCTATTAAATATGGCCCTATTCGGCAATAAGGTTTGTCGTATAGAACATCGAAATAATTCGAAGATCTTCGTAAAAAAAAGGAAAAATAATATAATAATTATGAAAGTAATATTCTATATTTAATGTGTGAAATAGTTAAAGTCATTTTTAAGTAATAAATAAAGAGAATACAAACTTACTGACTTTGCCCACTTGTAACATTTGAAAAAGATGTATCCCTAAAGGAAAGAACTAAAAATGCATTAATGGTTTCCATACTTAAAACCATTGTAACAATAAAGGAAATGCCTAAAATGATGCATAGTGATATAATACCCACGGTGGCAAACCTGCAAAGTAAAATGTTGAAGAACTAAAATACTAATAACTGTTAATAAATTTGATTCTGTGATCAAAACACTCACTTCCATAAAAGTATCAAGAATAAAGGACTAATGATGTAGAATTGCATATCGTTGGCCAAATACCATGTCCAACCCATGCACTATGAAGAGCAGGAAATAAATATATGTTGTACTTTTTGAGTTATATGTTAAAATTATTACCATTTCTGATATACTTTTGAAATTTTGAATGTAAAGTAGATTCCACCACCAATATTTTTTACAATGACCATTCTCAGCTTCTTTGGGCCAAAATGGACCCGTTCCCATGTGTATCCATATAGTTGTATAGAATCCCATAACCATTAGTAGTACTGGTGTTAATCTGAAAATTGGATTAAAATTTTTAATTGTATACAACATAAAAGTGATTGCAAATAATTTATTGATATTTAACTTGCCTCCAAATTCGATGAAGATAATAATAAGTCCAATTGAAGTTTTCGTTTTCATTTTTTGATCTTTTCAGAAAGAGATACGAAAGTAATAATCCACTGAAAAAAATGTAAAAATTTTGAGATGAATAATTACTGAATGAACCAGAAATCCAAAAAAAATTGTCGGAATTTTGGAACAAATCAAAAAAGTTGCGATATGTAGACCTACTTTTAGAATCAAAGTTAGAAATTTGGATTAAAGGAAGTCATGTAGCCTTTGATTAATGATGATAAAATTAATCGTTTCATTTTACAAGTTTACCTTCTTTTATTTCCTTGTTTTTCCCTTCACTGTACGTATTAATATATTAGTTCAAGTGAGAAGAAAACTGATATAAAAATCTTAAAAGCAGGAAGAGTTAAGAGAGTTGGAAACTGTCGTAATTCAAGTGATACATAGGGCGCGAGATCATATTGAAAACAAAAGAAACGAAGGACTCAAAGGAATATCTGAAGAGGTCCGGACTTTGTAAGCTTCTAGATTTTTTTCTCTATGATTTAATGCTGCTTTCCATCCGGTGAATATTAAGTGGTGGGATATTCCATGAATATCTCTAGTGGGATCAGCTATCAGATGGAGGACGTGATTCGACGGATCGAGATCACACTCCTCTTGAAAAACTGGAATGTGTAGGGCTAGGCAACTAAGCTCAGATTCTTTAGGGTGGAAGCACAGTACGCTTCCACCAATACTATTCGGTTGAAGGCTCTTAAATATTTGTGATCTTCGGGGATCACTGAAAGGAGGAATTTCGTTGTAATTCTATATAGAGGTTTTGAGAGATTTTCAGAGATTTTCGGATGGATCCGAACAACATAGGTCTTTTAGAGAATTCGATCTTGGTATTCGAGATATTTCTTTGGTAGACACTCGCTGTCATTTTCCCATTGAAAAGATCTGCCTTATATTGGGTGACATCCCCATCCAGCATTTTCCATATGCTATTTCTTGTAGTCGTCTTTTTATATATAATTTGTAAATAAATTTTATATATCGAACTGCTTTGTTGATATCTGTCGAAGTGTGATACGAAAATAAATTCATTGCATCTGACAAAGTCGTAACATTATGGCGTCTATCAGCTCAAAAAACTAAACCCCAGCGGCGCGTTATGGCTTCATGGGGCCCTGGAAAAATTTGAATTTGGGGCCCTATGTATAGAGTTGAATTTTTCTTCGAGGAAATTCCATGCGCCCGATATAATCTAACCATGTGTAATGTGATATATGATTTTAAGATTGACAACTATAATGGTCCATTTCACGGGGATGGTTTCTATTTTGAAATAAAAACAATAAAATTCAATTTTATATTTGTTGTGTTTATTGTTGATTAATAGTAGATATCATCATAACATGCTTATTTCGCCGCTGAAGTCCTTCAGTCCATGTACAGCAGAATAGAGGGCGGAATGACACTCTAATACCCCGGACACATTAGCAGAGATAACGGACGTTATTGTCTTAACGGTAGTTAGGTTCCAAAAAATTATTGCACTAATAAGGGATCAATATCACTAATATTCAATCGAAAAATAAAATAAAACTGACGAAAAAATACTTTATATAGAACCAAAGATGCAATGCTTTTACTCAGTCTTTGGATGTAAAGCTAAGTTGTTAATGTAGATACAAAGTTATCAGATACAGTATATATGTGCGTATATATTTATTAAGGTTTTACTCAGTCTTTGGATGTAAAGCTAAATTGTTAATGTAGATACAAAGTTATCAGATACAGTATATATGTGCGTATATATTTATTAATATTTAAATAATAAAATAACAATAAAACTTCTAAATTTATATAAATAATAAAAAATTACGGTAACATTTAAACGTCAAAAAATGAAATATAGCACTGTTGTAGCCCCTAGTTTGCCAGATAGTTATATTTATAAAGTTTAACATAAAATCCTTAGCAGTGTTAAATATACTACGGCGTTATTGTGAATCATTCCGCACTAATTAAATCCTCAGGCGCAAATTATAAACCGTACTATAATGGATCCCGCACTGAATGAAGCCACAATATGCGAGGTATTTGCGTATATTTTAGCGAACTGATTATAAAAGTTGATAAGGATTGTAAAAATTAAAACAACAGCTTATTGGCTAGTCATCGTCATCAGCTTATTGGCTAGTTTTAAAATATACATTGTATAAATATATTTTAAAATTAGCCAATAAGCAGATGACGATGACTGTAAAAATGCCGAAAATGTTTCCATTAAACAGAATTGATTTTCAAATTACAACAACATGAGAGAGACTGTTAACTTTAACAAAAAATCAGATCAGAATTATTATTTTTTTTTATAAAAAGTTAGACATTTCTTACTGCTCCTTAGTTATTGAACAGAAAAAATAAAATTATATATAGTTCATATCATACTATACATCAGTAAAGCTCTTTCAGTTCATTTTAACAGTGCAGTTAAGAAGTAACTAAGGTAATTTTACCAAAAATACTTGAATTTTCTGACTTTAAAAAGAAACTTCTGTTTTTTTATGTTTTATTTATAGAGAAATATTTTAAAAGGGTAACGATCTAATGAATAAAAATAGTCGAAGCCAAGTATGTAAATCTAAAACGAACTTTATGAATGTAAACATATAAATCGCGACATATTAAAAAATCCAGCATCACATCTCTACCAGTTCATCAACCGAGAAAAGCAAAAAAAGAAAAAAATTTTTAAAAATTTTGATTATCGGAGTGTATTCGGTGAAAAAATGGAAACATTAATAAAAATAACGAAGAAATACATTAAAAGATTGACTTCCAGTATAGAAGAAGATAACTGCCAGTAAAGAATGTGTACAATGCGTTAATGCTTGGTAAACAAACTGATTTCTGATTGAATAGCAAAACAGATATGATAGGAAATAATCATAAATATACTACTCTAAATCGATGGTTAATAAGCGATGACGTCAACTGGATCAATGATCGAGAGTTGAGTCCAGTGTCGAGTATCTCTCGCTTATTAATTTAACGGAAACAACTTTGATCGATAAGTTAAAACATTATTAAAATAAACAAAACAAGTATTTAGATGGATTAACGATTATTTAAATAGAAAATGTGTTAATAAAATATTGATAATTGCCTTCTTAAATACGTGTACGAGGCATAAAGTCGTTAAGACGCTGTTAAATACGCGCAGTCTGACATTGTTAAACCAGAATCACTTATATATTTTTAGTAATACTTTGGAGAAAGATGTGATAATGTTCAGGTTGTATGAGAATTAACGATGCTGAACCTCGCCGATTCGCGTCATGCGCTGTACTTTTGAGACAAATGAGTTTAACTGGATAACGAAATCGATCACGTGATTGCTATTTTAAGAAACTTTTGTTACGCATGAGAATGGATACAAAAGTCATTAAAACGTACGCTTTTTACCGTGAAAAACGATCTTTTCCCACTTTTATACGGTTTCTAAAAATTCAAACATTTAAATTTTATAAAAAAAGAATAACCATCCCGTTCTCGAATTACGCATTTAATGCCTTTAAAAATTCCCACTTGAAAAGTTTAATTTCTTTGTAATTGCAGTTTTTCGTGCAAAAACTTGGCATTTTTGCTATCGCCGGTTTTAATATTTCGATAGAAAACTGCCCGGAGGACGAGAGAATACTCAATCACTAAACTTGTGAAGTTGCATCATGATGAATGGTCTTACTCCATTTTTAATAACAACTCACACAGAATTCCAATTTATTCAAGGTTTTCGGAGAAGAAAAAAAAAGAATACTGATTTCCGCGAATAATCGATTAAAATTTAATTAATTAAAATAAATCAAAGATTATTAGAATATTGATATATATATATATATATTTTCCTTTATAAAGCAATTAAATTTATTTAAACAACATCATTTATACAGCACAACAAACATCGAGATATTCGCATTCACAATTAAACAAGCTACAGAAAGCTTTAAATGAATAAATTTTAAAGATTTTTTATAACATATTTAGATTCTTCTTTTGATTCAAAGTAATACATATTATATAGATTATTTTTTTATATTTATATATCGGAGTTCCCACAACTCCGTTTGTGACGTCAATCTCCGTCTCAAAGAGAAAACTACAGAGACAACTCAGACAAGCAGTCAAAAAGAAAAGGGTTTCGTGGGATGAAAGGGAAACGAAAGCATTGGTGTCAACAGATCAGTAGAAGAAATAAAAAATAAATTTGACAGTTTATCCAAACAACAATATATCCCACAATTCAATTGTAGTATAGTATCCCATAATTCACCCTTTTCCTTTACTATCCCACAATGCATTATTTTTAACTGCCGTTTGGAATACCAATGTGTTCAGTATTCTTCCGGCTAAAGGCCGGTATGATGACGGCAGTTACAGATAACCGCCGATAACGTGTAGTGTGTCCAGGGTATAAGGTCCCGAAGAAAATATATTATGAGATAAGAATATTGCATAGGACAGATCTATACACGACAATGCGTCTGCCCTGCGCTGGGATGTTTATATTTCATATGTTGCCATACGCCTGTGTCACATCTGCAATCTAAGATCCCAGATATGAGATAAAATTTTAATTTCCGAGTTTTTTACTACAAAAATCAGTTTACAGAATATTGATTTGGGGACTTTGGAGCCCCCTGCTGATGGATGCCCCAGGCAATTGCCCTCTTGACCATAGGATAACGCGCCACTGCTAAACCCAGTACTGTATTAGTATACGAAGTACTAATTTTATTTAAAAGTAACAAATATATCAGTGATTCTTATATTTATAATAATTTGGAATAAGTTATTACTACTAATGCAAATAGATCTGATTCACATAACTTAAATCCCAGTTTTAACTGGAACACTCGAAATTAAAAAAAATTTCAATCAAAATCAGAATCAAAAGGGTTTTTTTCATAAATTATTTCGTGAAAGCTGATTTTATGTAATTTTTCGTATCCATAATTTATTTTAGTATGCTGATCTACTAAAGAGCGAACTGTGATCAAATTTTTAGAAATCTAACTTATAAATAATTTATAAACTTTGACTTTACAAACAACTGTATTTAGATAACTTATCTGTTAGGTATTGTGTAAGAATATAAGATCGCTAGATTAAAAATAGCAAATAATTAATTATTGGCGACAAGCCATACATTATGCAGTAATGGTTGTCTGTCATCATAACTTTCCTCAAAATTTCGATGTAATATTGCATTTCATTAATATATCAATATTTCAGAAAATAGAGGATTGATAAAAACGTTTACCAGAAGATAGTAATTCCATAACCATTTGTACAAAATCCTTAAAAGATTAAAGTAATAATAATAATAGTATACTGTACAACAAATAATTTCTAAAAATATGGAAAAAACTTTTTCATATTTTTTTGAACTTCCACCGTCTGGTACTACGTAATAATTTAAAAATTATTAAACATAGCTTTACTACTAACAAGAAATATTTTAAAATTTGAATGTTTTCTGAAGTTTTTCGATTTTTGAAGTGTAATGGATAAAGTAAGGTCGTTTTATCCACATGTAGATTATCCATTAAAATATTTTATACCTATTTAAAAAATGAAAAACTCGAAAATAAGAAAAGTAAACTGTAATGAAGAAAATGTTCATCACTAAAGTTTTTTGTGTCAGGATTATCTGGCATTGCGGACAACAAATGAAATTATAATATACTAAAATAAGTGATATTAGTGTTTTTTTTTTCTTTTTCAGTTGCCGAAATATTTTTAAATTACGTTTAAACAAACATTGTTTATATTTGAACAGCTCGATAGAATTTGGAGATTTTATTCCATTCAGATTTTGTAGTTTAGTTTTTTCAAAGTTATCCTGATTATGCGATTCGATAAATGACATTTTTGAAATTTTTAGAAAAAATCGAATTTTTGATAAAATGAGCTTTTTGATAAACGCTAAAAATTAAAAAAAAAAAAAACATTGTACATAACAAAAAAATAATGTTTAATTCTGTAAAAAATAACTAAAATGTCATTTAATGTACATAACAAAAAAATAATGTTTAATTCTGTAAAAAATAACTAAAATGCATCTTAAGTTTTAATTTTTGCTTTAAAGGGGCATAGCATTTTTATTGCTTTACAGCAGCCATTCGCTTCCCGGGAAATTGCAACCGAGCTATTTTGCATGTGTGTGTTAGACATTTGGTGTTGCGTAACAATAAACCATCTGCAGTCCAATTAGACGAAATGAAAATATAATATAGCTGTGTAGGTACCAGATGAGGCCATTTTCGTATATTAATTGAATTTTTTCATAAAAAAAAATTTTTAAAGCACTGCAAAAATTGTGTAAATGAAGTAAGAACAAGTTAATAAATATGAAATATTAATAAAAATGGCAATATTTCAAAGAATTCATAAAATTTTTTTGATAATTATATGACATAACGTCATTCAACAAAAGTTACGTAACTCCTGGTTTTTTATAATTAATTTTTAAATAATAAATAATCATTAGCTATAACAAGTGCAATTTGAAATTTTTTGTCTATCTTCATATAAAAGAAAATGCATCAAAATCAGTCCATTAGAATTTCTGTACATGCCAGCAAATGTTTTTAACATTTCTTTTTCTTTTTGCTATTACACTAATAATATATATTTTAAACCCCCCAAAGTAAGTTGATATTAGTGATTAGTGTTGTTTATGATTTATGTGAAGTATTTGCTGAAAATCCCTCTCTTCAATAAAAATATGTGTATAATAGAATTTATTTTGTTCTAAATTTGCATATTGTATAATATTTATTTAGAATAAATATGTATTCAAGTTTTATATACAGTCGAAACTCGGTTCACGAACTTAATTCGTTCCTGAATGTCATTCATAAACCGAAATGTTCGTAAATCGAAACTACTTTCCCCATAGTAATTAATGTAAAATGGATTAATCCGTTCCTGGATCGCAGTTGATTGCTTATTTAAACTTTTACAATAGTACTTTGTGCACAAGTTCTTACACAGAAATCAATGGAAACTATTAAATTTAACACAAAAACGATAAACACAATACTAAGCAGATCAAATATAGACGAAAACTAAATTTAGTTTTACCGTTGGTTTTACCGTACCTGTATAGAGGAGAGTTGAGTTCGCTTCCTCACCATCTTCCATAAGTGGATGGTGGTGAGGAAATGAAATGTTATTGTTTAGAAGGGGATATTTTTTTCTTTTTTCTGTTTCTTAGCATCACTTGAATTTGATTCAGACCCACTGGGCCTCTGTCTCATTAAAATGTTGTGCAATATGATTTTTTTTCTACGTTTTAAAATGTTTCTAAAGTGACACTTGGTATTATCATTGAAAATGTTTATGTTGAAGGTTTGTGTGTTCATAACACGAGACACAGTACGTCTTCCGAGATACTTTGTGTTCGGAAAATTTATTCGTAAACCGAATTGATCGTGATCCGTGGTTTGATTGTATGTGTTTTATTTATGTTCGGTTTACCAGGTAGACATGATTATTGCCATATCTGTGTGTAACGTGTTAAAAAATAACAATACTAACGTCAATATTATTTAATCGGATAAAAGTTGCTGAAGAATGTTATCTTCCATCTTTGTAATTATCTATGTGCACTACCAAATGATAAATTCTAATAATTAGATTAAATTAAAATAGAAAATAAAATTTAAATAAAAGTTTTTAAATTAATTTATAATTTATTATTATTATTAATTACTACGAAGGCAAGTATTCACGTAACCCTTTAATAAACAACAAAGTCCTCAAAAATGTTTACATAAAATTTTTATCAGTTTTAGAAAGAAATGATTTTTGCGTTTTTGATAAACGATTACAGTCAGTTCTCTACTTATGCGGATACGTAACCCTTTAATAAACAACGAAGTCCTCAAAAATGTTTACATAAAATTTTTATCAGTTTTACAAAGAAATGATTTTTGCGTTTTTGATAAACGATTACAGTCAGTTCTCTACTTATGCGGATTTTCGACTTGTGAAGAAATCTCTAGAACCAATTAACCACATAAGTAGAGTACTGAATATATTAGGAATGAAAAATAATTCTTTATATCTAGTATTCCTCGCTGGCACATTTAAACTGATCAGATCATTAAGACAGTGACTGTTAAATATGTTGAAAACCATTTTAATATATTGATTAACAATTAATTCTGATATCTTTAATGCAGTGAACTTTAATTCTGTTGAGAGAAGACTAGATGAGAATTGAAGTTTCCAATAAGTTTAAAAGTTTTGAAATTCGCCTGTTCCATGTGTAGTAAGAAACAGGCCTGTTAAAATTCAGTTTCTCTACTGCCTGTTCCATATGTAATATGGAAGGCAGAGCTTATTTAAAAGCTATTAAAAATAATATATTATTTAGAATAAATATACAGTCTTTTGTAAAGTATAGTATATAGTTTATATTAAAAACTCAGAATATATAGACGGAGAAAATGAACATTATTCATGTAATTACTGTAATGAATGTGAAAATTTTCTTAAAATATTAAGATAAAAGTTTTAAATTCTGGCCACTTATTTAAATTTTTCAAACTGTTACATGTATTTTTTATATTATTGATATATTATTGCTATGCCAATAATTTCAATTAAGTTTTTTGATGAATAAGAATGCTTTTTGCTTGAAAAAATTGAATGTTTTATTATTCAATATAACAACATATAATGTATTTCTTTCTAAGATCAGTGATAAATATTTTAAAATTTACTAAATACAGCACCCTTATAATTTAAATTCATAATCAAATTTTCTTACCTTAATAAAAAGAAAGTATCTACCGAAAATGTGGCTTGAGATATTAGTTGAAAGGAAAAACTTTTTGCATATTTTAGAACATCTAACATGTTTTCTAGGAAAGAGAGAGAGAGATTTTTATTTTAATAATTTTTTGTCGAAATTAATATCATCAAATATATTCTTATTAAAAACATACCAGTAACAGTTATAGAAGAGAGGAATGTATGACCCAGAATAACCCAACTCATACTTAAGAAGCGAATTCCGTGTATACAGTTCAACTGATTGGCATTGTTTGTAGTATTACAAATTTTTGCTCCATTAGTATACGCAGAAAAACAAATAAAAAATTCGACGATCCCTGCATAAAAACGTAAACATTCAATTCAGTAGTAAACAATAGATATGAAAAATTAAAAATTGCAACCTGAATCAAAAATTTCTTTCTTGGTCGTTGCTACTTCAGAATTATGTAATTCATCCCTTTTGGTTGTGGCAATATTACTGTTAATAACATACATTTTAATACATTCTCCTTCAGTGTTGTTATTTATACTTGAATCCTTCCTTATTTGAGTTTTGTTCTTTTTCTTTAACGTTTTTATTAAATCGAATAAAGTACCAATAACAATGAAAACAGCAAATATACCTAATATACACCTGTTTATGATGATATTGATTTTAAAATTAGCAATAATAACATTATTGCAATACAGTACATTCTACTCACATATATGCTATATCACTAATTTCCCATTTTCTTTTTGAACTTTGGCAAGTAATTTGTGTAACATTTACATAATTTGCTAACTTTTTTGCAACTGGAATATAACCTGTAGAAAAAAAATCGAGTAAATGCTATATTAGTCATTGTATTCAGTTTAAAAAGTATAATCATTTGTATGTCATTGTTGTTACTGCGAACAAGTTAAAAAAAAATTAAAATTCCATCATTAACTTACGCAGAAACTTTCCTAATTCTTTTGTATTATTCAACAAAATTTCTTCAGTGCACGAATCGGGTACACATATACCAATTTTTAAAGATAGTCCTGCTTTTAGCTATAATTTTAAATATAGTTATAAGTTTTAGTTTGTATAAGAAAGTCGAAATGGTTGTAAAAACTCTTACCTGAGTGTTCATTGCAACATTCACTGTCATATAACAGTATTCACCTCTAAAGTTTCCAAAATTCCCGTTTTCAATAAGTTTTGGAGGTACGGTGACACTTCGACACTGACTGAAATCTCCTATCCAATACATATTTCCACGTAAAATTCCTGATGGTAATTTTCCAGCTGCATCCAACACTAGAATATTTAAATTTTCTATCTAAGTTAATTAAATATTTTACGAAACATTATCTTATATCGATCGACACACTGAAAAACGACAAATATTTTTTTGTTTTGTACATACTAAGTTGAAATTAATTCAAAACTGAAAGAGTTAATTTAGTTTAAATATAAAATTAATCCCACCATGTTAGATCATTGAATACTTTAAAGCTATAAATACTTTTCGGATAACTTTCTTTTAATAAACATTTAAAATGTATTATTAATCCCTAAAATTTTGTTCAAAAATATAAATAGTTCCACCCGCCGCCATTTTGTTTCGAAATGACTTAACGAATAAATACACTTCGGGTTTTTTTTTAATTTATTTATAATTATTTATTATAAAAAAAAAATTATTTTATTTTTTTTTTTTTTTTTTTTTGCATATTTTACGCCAATAAACTTTTATTCATTTCTATTGATTAATACTTTTTAATCAATTCGAAATTCCATAGAATATTTGAGAAATGTCTTCCAAATAAATGAAAAGATAAAAAATAAATCAAGTGATACTTACTCTGAATTGCCCAGCTTTCTTTGATATTAAACGTCAAGTATGTCAGATCATAGTTGCACTTTTTACCTGGAGAATTCTTATGAAGTTCTATAATGTTCGTGTAATTAAATCTATCTGTCTTATTTACATCGTTATCAGTAGGCAAATCAAATTCTATAGGTATTCGATCCTTGCTTCGTTCCTGTTGTTGATCTGGAATCATCCAGGCAGCATCAGGTACTTTAGTAATCAATTTAAACAACTCATCATATAAATCGTTCAGTTCATTAGCAGTATTATTGTCAAACACGTCGACGTTTGTATCGCCAGAGCATTGAAGAAATTGAAAAACCAATATGAAGACAGAAAATCTCCACATTTTAATAAGTATAATCGCTCAGTTTAATTGCTATTGACAAAATATTTATAATTTACAATGTTATCAAGTTTTTCTCGAATTAATACAATTAAAACTGTCACGTGAATAATGATAATTTTAATCATTTAATTAAAATGATTAAAATCGTTCTCAATCGCAGTTTTAAAGCTTTTTAAAATAAATAGATTTATCTTATTCATTTTATCATATATTTTAAAACATTCAGATTTTGTAATATTTTGATATTATATTTAGCAATATATCTTTCACAATGTAAACAAAGTATTTGAAATTATTAAAGGGATCATATTAATCATGCCATTCTGTAACCGCCAAAAATCGGTACAGTAGCTACATGGATAATGTAATCCCCGCCTTACATAGCTCTGACATACATAGATCCATATTTACATAAAGTTTCTCTGAATAAAAGCAAAAACAAAGTGATCCTAGCAGAGATACAAATATTTTTCTCATATGGTATAGGAGTACATGTATAGTGTTACCTCAACTTATGTAGATCTGATATATCTATATATCAGATCTACATAAGTTGATCTGATATATAGATCATAATCATCTACATATCGATATGATTATGATATATCTAATTATATCATAATCATATCGATATGGTTATTGTTACAGATTTCAAATGAATAACAGAGTCAGTAGGACAAATACAAATATTTAATTTACAGATTATTAATCTTAAATTTAATTATATCGTTTTAAAAGTTACACATTTTAAATTATACTGTAAAGAGTAGATCTCCATATATTATGGACTCCTAAAACGCGGATTCGTATAACTCGAAGGAAAAGCTACAAAAATTTTCATGGAAACGAAATAAACATCGTTTGTTTTTTATTACAATCAATAATGATAATGAACACTTTATCAATGAGAATCGATTATAACAATTTTTAATTTTAATAATTAACAATTTTTAATTAAACAATTTTTTAATTTAAAATCGCGGAAAGAGATATGCATTTTCAAATAAAACATCTTTACATATTATATAATCCATATTATAGCCCATGCAGCTCGTATAACAGGGATTCATATAGCGCGGAAGGTCTCTGTGTTATACGAGGCCAACAGAATAGTATTTAATATAGAAATGCATTCCTTGCCTAAATTAATAACAACATAGATTAATTAAAAAAAATAATAATAAATTAAAGCTTTCTTAATAAATGCTTAAAATCAGTTTTCAGATAAAAATAGGGCCAACAGAATAGTATTTAATATAGAAATGCATGCCTTGCCTAAATTAATAACAACATAGATTAATTAAAAAAATAATAATAATAAATTAAAGCTTTCTTAATAAATGCTTAAAATCAGTTTTCAGATAAAAATGATTGAACACCTGCTATTAAACCTACCTAACCCTGTTGCTTAGATAAAATAAATGGAATCGTCCAAAGCGTTGCTTACAGTAAAACCTCGATTTTACGGACTATAGGGGGCAAAATTAGTCCGTAAAATCGGAAAGTCCGTAAAATCGAAGTAAAATTTTTTTATAAACATTAATTAGCATTTTCAACCGTAAATCGAAGTAAAATTTTTTTATAAACATTAATTAGCATTTTCAACATAAAATAAAATTTTTTTATAAACATTAATTAGCATTTTCAACATACCTGTCATTTTTTATAAACATTAATTAGCATTTTCAACATACCTGTACTAATTAATGTGACTTAGGCCTAAAAACTGTATTATTTTACATAGAGTATTTTAAATTAAATTAAATTATTGTACATGTATATTAAATTTAGGTAAGTTGTTAGAATATTACCTGTATACATATATATTAAATTTAGGTAAGTTGTTAAAATAAAAATGACGCACAGGTATATTAAATTTATGGTAAGTTGTTAAAATAAAAATGACGCATTTGCAATATAAGAGAGTGTTATGTGCTGGATGTAGCTATACTGTAGACAGTTTATGCAAATATTGTATTAAGAGCTGGTGTAACTATACTGTAGACAGTTTATGCAAATATTGTACTAATATTATTTATTTATTTTTTGGGATGGTGTCTGTAAAATCCGAAGTCTGTAAAATCGAGGTTTTACTGTATTAGAATTCTCGACTGAACTGAAATTTTCATTGGTTTGTAAGTATTGAACATCTTCCAGTAAAGTGTAAATCTTACTGGAACCAATTGTATACTACCTGTGTGTTATGGGCCTATCAGATAAATTTCATTTAATGATTTCTTCTGAAAAACTAAAGATTTCGGGCTGTAAATTGAATCAGGTCCGAAATATTAGCGACTGCTTTTTTATATGCTTATTCTTTATTAATATAACTATTTTTAATATTATGTCTTTGTGGCACAGTATACGGTATTATTTTATTACTGTACAGGGTATGTTCCGATCAGGAGCAGATCCTGCATAGGCACTGCGAAACTGCAGCACCTCCAATTTTTCTCGATATATGAATATATTTATTAACTTATTTATATTTTCCTGTAATATTTAATTTTATCATCAACAATCCTATACAATTCTCTTATTTTATATAAAAATTAATAAAAATCTAGCTTGCAGCACTTAATAGAACGAAGGACGCTAACGGCACTGTCTACAACAGTCCATATTGCTGCTTGCAGCACTTAATAGAACGAAGGACGCTAACGGCACTGTCTACAACAGTCCATATTGCTACTCACGCAAGCATATGCACGTCATAGTGACATACGTGGATGCGAGCTATTAGCGTAATGTGGCATTGTCCGTCGCGCAGTCCCACTATTGTTTATATGCAGGTTGCACCAGTAGTAGCGTATTCTCAACGATCTAAATATATGGATAGACTGTTCAATACTTGTAACGAGTGAAGCCATCCCGCTATATTGGTTTACCCCACATAAACGTCGTAAAATCGACGATGTAGCAAATTGACTTTGTTTTGGTATTCAGACGTCCCATTTATGTTAGTAAATATGATGATCAGATTCAAATAATTAATAAAAAGAATGTAGTACCTCAATATGCACTATTATACCATGTAACCCCACCACTTCAGTGGCTAATACTGAGCAACATTCATTGCTTGCTCAATATTAGGAAATCTAGCCGTCCACCATATTGTTGACAGGTACTTTCGGCGATTTAGCAAATTAACTTTGTTTTGGTGGCCTGGCGAATTCTATTTATTTTAGTCTGATGGCCAGATCTTTATAATTAATAAATAAGTATAGTATCTCAATATGGAGTACTCATCGATGGGTGTACTACGCCATTTTATTATTATAATTTTTTATAAATACACATTTTCGATAATTTCGAATGAAGTGTACAAAATATTCCAAATTTCGTATTTTTTTAATCGTTTAATTAATGTTTCGAGGAAGGGGAAAAATAGATATAAAGGCCATTGAGAGTGAATTATTAAAAAATA
>AYEL01084872.1:0-19048 GCA_000484575.1 Olivierus martensii
CAGATATACATTAATAATAATAATTTTAAATATTAAATATTTATATTAATACATGGAATCGTTATTACTATCAATTTATAAACAAAATAACAAATGAAAATATGTGTTCTCTATACTGGATTGCCTGCTCCAATCGTCAGTGATCATAAAAAGTCAGTTGTGGAATTATGTGGTATAATAGTGCATATTGGAAAACTACACTCTTTTAATTAATTATTTGGATCTGGTCATCACATTTACTAACATAAATAGAATATGTCTGGCCACCAAAACAAAGCCAATTTGCTACATCGTCGAATTTAGGTTCGCGAAAGTACTCCCACCGACAACATGGCGGCTGACGTCGTTTTTCTAACGTTAATATTTCATTTTTCTTCACTTGTATTCTCGATTATCTAAGAAATTACATCATTATCCTCTTAATATGATGTCGTTATAGGAATATCGCCTACTCAATGTTAGAAAAACGAAGCTGCCCGCCATGTTGCTGGTGGGCTACTTTCTTGAACGTACATCATAGTGCATATTGGAAAACTACACTCTTTTTATTAATTATTTGGATCTGGTCATCACATTTACTAACATAAATAGAATATGTCTGGCCACCAAAACAAAGCCAATTTGCTACATCGTCGAATTTCGGTTCGCGAAAGTACTCCCACCGACAACATGGCGGCTGACGTCGTTTTTCTAACGTTAATATTTCATTTTTCTTCACTTGTATTCTCGATTATCTAAGAAATTACATCATTATCCTCTTAATATGATGTCGTTATAGGAATATCGCCTACTCAATGTTAGAAAAACGAAGCTGCCCGCCATGTTGCTGGTGGGCTACTTTCTTGAACGTACATTCAATGCTAAATTGACTTGGTTTTGGTGGCCAGACGTATCCCATTTATTTTAGTAAGTGTGATGACCAAATCCTATTAACTGAACGTACATTCAATGCTAAATTGACTTGGTTTTGGTGGTCAGACGTATCCCATTTATTTTAGTAAGTGTGATGACCAAATCCTATTAGTTAATAAAAAGGAGGTAGTACCCCAATATCGAGCATTATACCACGTGATCCCACCACTTCAGTGGCTTCGATTTTGCTATTAACTGGACATTAGAGCAGGCGATCCAGTCTATATACCGCCATGTATGGGAGTAATGGCTTCGATACGACGTCACTATGACAGAAACACAAACAAAAGCACATTTATTATATAAATTTATTGTTTATTATTTTATTAACTTTTCTATTAATCTCATTTATACATTCTTAATTAATTCTTCTTCATTAATAATATTTCTTTATTACGTAAATGTATTTACGAACATTATTTTGATATTTTATGGTTTACATATTCTTCTAGAACATTTTTCAATTATATATAAAATTAAAAATCAAGATTGTTTGCATAATATAAAATTTTACTTAATCAATATAATATATAATCGATTTCTACAGCTTTTACTATAGATTTAACTTTTATAATTTGATTATATTTTTGTCTTCAATCGGTTTAACATCGTTTAAAAATGATGATCACGTTTAATTTTATCAAGTTGTTGCATAATTGAAAATTTCATCAACAGCTAATTTATATTTATATAGTAAATTATGTTTCGACGGTCAGAGAGATGCACAACATTCCTATTACTATAATTTATATCATTTATTATTTATAACGCGTAATCAAGAAGAGATCGGGTTAATAATGAACGTAGGGAATCCTCTGTTGGATTATTACCTTTAAAATTCAATGCATTTATTAGCAAACATAAATTAGGATTATACAGTATTCGGAATTTTAACATAAATCAGTTTAAATTATCATTTTCGGGTCTCATAACAAAATCACCATTTGCAGAACTGTGTTTATTATTAATTCATCGGAAGATGGATAGGATTATTATTACATTAGTAAAAATAAATCCAATTTAAAAGTTAAACACATTCGATGCAATTTGTTATA
Organism: Olivierus martensii; assembly: GCA_000484575.1. NCBI lineage: Eukaryota > Metazoa > Arthropoda > Arachnida > Scorpiones > Buthidae > Olivierus > Olivierus martensii. The sequence goes on from AYEL01084872.1 coordinate 1,968, forward strand.
GATTTAATTAAGTGTAGCAAAGAACGATTAATAATCTTGCTTAATGAAAGCCGTGTTGTACCTTTTCCTCCTTTTCTATTCTAATGATCAACACAATATCTATGAATCTGCATTTTAAGTTTAATTATCCAAATTCCGGTTTCAAGTTTAAACAAATCGACTCCGCTTTCAATATATTCATCACTTCAAACAATTTACGCTACTTTTCAAAATTCTTTGACGTCTGCATACATCAGCTTTAAATTAAAGTGACCAGACGTCCCGCATTAGCCGGGATAGTCTTGGTTTTTGACACTTTTTCCCGGCTTGAAAAAATGTCCCGGAGTGTTCTGTTTTTACTTATAAGTAAATAGTTCATATTAAAAAGGGATTAATTAGATTTAATTTTAAAAAATTAGCTCATGAAGAATTTTCGAACCAACTTTTACTATATACTTAGAATATGGTCATCCTAAGAGTGCGTGTCCATCTGAGAGAAAAATTGTCGCGAGAGGGATTTCGGAAATGGACACATCCCTGAGAGTAGCTGTCAGATATGTGTCCATTTGCGAACTCTCCTTTCGAGAGTATTTCGCGACAGTTTTCCTCTCAGATGGACACGCACCCTAATATAACAAATATGGATGAATCAATCTGAAGAAAAAGTAATAGTAAAACATATTGTTTATGTTTCTTTACCTCTTCCTTCTTTCTTTTTGCAAAGTTTTTAATAATTTACTTTTTTCATTGTTTTTCAAAGAAAAAAACTTGTTTTTTGGATTTTGTCCAATCCCACACCCTATACTTCCTACGCTCCCCTAATATCTAGAGTGTCCCAGGTTGAAGTTCATAAAATCTGATCACTTCACATTAAATTCAATATTGTCCGTTTGTTCTGTACCTTTAACAAAGTGACCAAATTTTGTGAACTTTAACCTGGGACGCTCTAGATCAGCATTTCCCAACCGGGGTCCAAAGATTGAGAAACGCTGATCTTTTCTTTGTTTTCCCCAGGAGTACAAAGAAGCTTTGTGGGGGTCCATAAGAAAAAAATCTGTATTTCGGGGGTCCATTTAGGTTATGGTTAGTTTTATTACGCCGCCATATCCTCATGGGATATTCTGTATCTGCGCCATTTATAGCTCCCATCACAGGCTGGCCAGCACCCATGATGGGGTTCATATCCTCATGGGATATTCTGTATCTGGCGGCGGCCATTTATAGCTCCCATCACAAACTACCCATCACCCATGATGGGGTCAACCGGATGGTTGAAGGATGGGGTTCAACAGGTGGGCCTGGACCCCTCCTGAAAAACTGGAGGTGTGGGACCCGGATCCTCCAGGCCCGGATCCCTCCTGAAAAATTGGAGGTGTGGGACCCGGATTTGAAACAGACCCCTCCTGAAAAACTGGAGGTGTGGGACCCGGATTTGAACCCGCTCCAGGGTGGTAAGCCAAAGCTTTACCACGCGGCCATCCGGCCGACACTCCTGAAAAATTGGAGGTGTGGGACCCGGATTTGAACCCGGATCCTCCCAGGGGTGGTAAGGCCCCAAAGCTTTACCACGTGGCCATCCGGGCCGACAATTTAGTTCGAAATGTCATTATTACGAAACGACTTATTTATTTCCGCTCCATTTAGGTTCATTTAGGAATATTACATATGCGTATGCGTACAATGAGGTCTCAACGGGTCCACAAGAAAAAAAAAAAAGGTTGGGAACTCTTCCTCTAGATATTGGAGGAACGTAGGGGTATAAAGGTGGAGTTAGACAAAATCCGAAAAATATTAAAAAAAAAAAATGTAAATTATTAAAAAATTGCAAAAAGAAAGCAGAAAAAGATAAACATAAACAATATATTTTAATATTACTTTTATTGCTTTTTTTCAGATTGATTCATCTACATTGGTTATATTAAAGGGTGAACATATTCTATGTATAGTAAAGGTTGGGAAGGAGAATTCTTCGGAAGCTAATTTTTTTAAATTAAATTTAATTGATCTTTTTTTTTAATTTTTTAATATGAAGTATTTACTTATAAGTAAAAAACGGGATAATCCGGGACATTTTTTCAATCCGGTCATTTTACTTTTAACATAATTCTTAAAGTTTTATAGATTTTTTTTTAATTTTTGATAAATTAATAGGACTATTACTTACTCATACTATCACTCTTAGCACTGTTCATTTTTTTATTATTATTATTAATAATTCCATCTATTATTTATATGTTAGAAGCAAAATATTTAAAAAAAATTGATCATTAAATATAAACGAAAAATAAATTGCAAAATGGCCGGTTTTTAATCATTTAATACCAGTTCTATTAAATCATTAATTGTCAGTTATAGAATTTTAATAACCTTATTTTTCTTATTTGCTATAATAACTTTTTTCTTAAATATAAATAGCATATATATAGCGTAATATATTACTTTTCCTTTTGGATATTTTACTGTACAGGGATATTCTTATAGACTATTCAGTGTGAACTTTTATTATGTGCAGTTCTTCAGATGAATGGTAGATCCGACAATGTATCAAAAGTTACGGTTTTTCTGGGTATAAATGTAGATCTCTCTAATCCCTGTTAAAGTATTACACTCAATAAACTTCCATCTTGTATACGCAATTTATATAAATCTAGTAATCGAATATGTAATAGAGGAGGATACGTAACATCAACTATAGCATATAAGTATTTGAAAGAAAAATAAAGGAGCATAAAATATTTTTGTTTGTTACAAAAAGTAAAATAAATATCGGGAAGTTTTTTATATTATGCGTTGTTTACTGAGACAAGAAAATAAAGGAGCATAAAATATGTTTGTTTCATACAAAAAGTAAAATAAATATCGGGAAGTTTTTTATATTATGCGTTGTTTACTGAGACAATCAAATATATTTTTTTGTTTATTTTTGAGAATCAGTCAAAGGATTAGTAGAACCCCTTACCATTCTTAAGAGTACAAAGGATTGAAAAAAAGTGTATAGTTATGTTTTCTATACCAAGGGAGTTTATAATTGTTATATTCATTTCTTATTGTGCATTTAGAAAAGTGATTATTTGAATATTCTGATAAAATAAAGTTAAATTCATTCATGCAACAGGCACACAAACACACAATCACGCAACCACACAAACACACAAACCACACAAATACACAAAACACACAAACACAAACATAAACACACAATCACAAACATACAAACCACACAACAACAATGATTATTTGAATATTCTGATAAAATAAAGTTAAATTCATTCATGCAACAGGCACACAAACACACAATCACGCAACCACAAAAACACACAAACCACACAAATACACAAAACACACAAACACAAAAACATACAAACCACACAAACACAAACACACAATCACAAACATACAAACCACACAACAACAATGATTATTTGAATATTCTGATAAAATAAAGTTAAATTCATTCATGCAACAGACACACAAACACACAATCACGCAACCACACAAATACACAAACACACAAACCACACAAATACACAAAATACACAAACACAAAAACATACAAACCACACAAACACAAACATAAACACACAATCACAAACATACAAACCACACAACAACAATGATTATTTGAATATTCTGAAAAAATAAAGTTAAATTCATTCATGCAACAGACACACAAACACACAATCACACAACCACACAAATACACAAACCACACAAACACAAAAACATACAAACCACACAAACACAAACATACAAACCACACAACAACACAAACCACACAACAACACAAACCACACAAAACACACAAACCACACAAAACACACAAACCACACAAATACATAAAACACACAAACACACAAACATACAAACCACACAAAACACACAAACCACACAAATACACAAAACACACAAACATACAAACCACACAAATACACAAACACACAAACCACACAAATACACAAACACACAAACCACACAAATACACAAACATACAAAAACACACATCCTAACAAGTAAGAGAAAAAGGAAGTGGGAGTTGAAACCAAACCTAACTTTTTTGTACCTGGAAAAATAGAGACAATCAAATATTAGAAAAAGTTATAGTTTCAATATTATCCAATAAAAACACATCCTAACAAGTAAGAGAATAAGGAAGTGGGAGTTGAAACCAAACCTAACGTTCTTGTATCTGGAAAAATAGAGACAATCAAATATTAGAAAAAGTTATAGTTTCAATATTATCCAATAAAAATTAAAAGTATAATTAAAAATTTAAAGTATTGATTATGTACATATTTTTTTAATTTAATTTTAATATTTTTTTATATGAATTAAAATAAGATCAAAAAATTTTTTACTAGAAAATTTTAGGAAGTTTTATAATTCAGAAAATTCGTCCCCTTTCCGAAGGAATTCCTCAAAATATAGAAAAATAATTTGGTTTAGAGAGTACATATTTTTGTTCTAATTATTTTAAATAATGTCTTGACTAATCGAGTTAGAATAGAAATTTTTATTTATTATTATTAAATATTAATTAATAATTATGATTGAAAGTGTCATCTATATGCAGTGTTTAATCACATTTCTTGCATAAAATTCTCGTTAAATTTTATTTGATTATAAATAGTATGGATATACTTTAAGCGTAGATTTCTCTCTAAAATAAAAATATATTCATGCTATTTAAATGATGAATATAATTTAATGATGAATTATTTTCAATTTAAATCTAATGATTGGCATTAAAAAAAAAACCCGACATCTGTAAAATACTTGCGCCATTTTTTAAAATGTATAAATTTATTGAAAATGACTAATCGATTTTCGATGTTTGGCTGATACTTTGCATCGTTCAATTATATCAAATCAAATAAATGTTTAAATATTCATCATTTAGAAATATTTGCTTTATTTTTTTGTATATTTAATCTGAATTTATTTGTTTACTTTTGAAACAAGTAGAAAAATAATCGACTGCAGATGCTATCTGATAGTTTGCCAAATTTCTATCGAGTGTTTTAGGTATGTATATAATCGATGATTATTGTTAAAAATTTTGTTAATTTTTTCACGTTTCACAGAAAATTTAAAATGAATTTATGGTCGAGTGAAAACTGTTAATCGATTTTTACGAAATGTGCAATACAAGTATATATATAGCCTAATAAAAAGCACAAAAAAATGCTACCTTTCGAAAGATAACTCTGGTTTTGCTTCAAAATTTGGCACACGAAAAAATTTTTCAATAGTTTTTTAATAATTTTGAACAAATTTAAATTTTTTATTAAGTTTTAATAAACTTATACGAGAAAAGATTTATCCGTCTAATAAATAATTTGTTTAATCAAGTCCAACTTTTAAATTTTTAACATTTTTTTTTATAATTAATATATAATAAATGTGATTTATGAAATCATTTCAAGTAAGCACAAATTAAAATTTTTTATTAAGTCTGTAACAATTAATAAACTTATACGAGAAAAGATTTATCAGTCTAATAAAAAATTTGTTTAATCAAGTCCAACTTTTAAATTTTTAACATTTTTTTTTTATAATTAATATATAATAAATGTGATTTATGAAATCATTTCAAGTAAAATAATTAATTTTATAGTAGAAATTTTATAAAATATTCATTTGGAAAGTAATAAATAAATTTTCAGTGACGAAATATTGATATATCCCAAATTTTTTCATAATTAATAAAAAATATTCGATATGGGAAATAAATAAATGATTATGGTTGATTTAATTTAATTTTATGATGACGTTTTCTTTATTATGGTATAGAAGAAATTACCTTTTTTTGTAGTTTCATTATTTTTGTGGAAACTAAAAAAAAAAAAACGTTCGCGATTGCACAAAATAAAATGGAATTGCAACTTTTTCGGACAAAGGAATAATATAAAAAAAAAATGTTATTGCAACATTTTTATATTGTTCAAAGTATGTATGAATTTATTTCTGAGTTTAGATTATTAAAAAAAAAAAAAAAAATTTTCGGACGAAGGAATAATATAAAAAAAAAAATGTTATTGCAACATTTTTATATTGTTCAAAGTATATATGAATTTATTTCTGAGTTTAGATTATTAAAAAAGAAAAAAAAAAACTTCATATAAAGTGTCCCGGGAGTTGAGAAACCGTTAAAAACTCCGTAAGAAATCAATAAAAAGTTACTTTTTTTCTTCAGTTTTCTTAAGAAAAAAAAATGTTTTTTTTTTTTTCTTTTGCAAATATTTTCTAACTTACTCTTCTTAAGAACAAAAAGTTACTTTTTCCTTCAGTTTTCTTAAGAAAAAAAAATGTTTTTTTTTTCTTTTGCAAATATTTTCTAACTTACTCTTCTTAAGAACTTATTTTAGTTATTTGCTGATACTTTCTATTAGTGCAAACTTTCTATTAACTGGAAAAATAACGTGGAACAATAGCTAGTGCCAAAGTTTAACAATGCAAAAAAAAAAAAAAAAAAATACAATTTGAGATCAAAAAAAAAAAAAAAAAAAAAAAAAAAAAAAAAAAAACATACAATTCGAGATCAGATTAAATAAAAATTCCTGACACAAAACATCCGACAATTTTGTTTTGAATAACAAAAGTTTTAAAAGATTGGAGTGTTATTTTACATAAGTATGGTCACAGTTTACAATCCCATAAGATAGAATACGAATAAACATAATTACGGTATACAATAGAATACCGAGATAAAAGTTTTTCTTTACTTACAGAAATTTTACAGCTGGCATTATAATAATCGAATTAATACTTTATCAAATAACACAATTAAGTTCGATTTTTTTATAAAAATCGATTAGACTTTATAAACTCGTTCGGCGATCTCTAGATACACGCAATAAAAACTATAAATGCAAACAACGTTTTATAATAAATTTTTATATTCTATAGCAATAAAATTTTCGTGTTTACTTCTTCAATCGAATAATTATAAAAAAATCGATTCTGTTTTTATATATTTTCTAAACAGAAATCAAATTTTATATCGAAGATACTCGAATAACGTTAAAACGTAATTACTAAACAGCTTATCTGCTTTTGATAAATAGGCGTCAGTACACATCACTTCAATTAGAAAATCCTCTTGTTAACGTAAACATATTATGCGCTAGTTAAATTAGTAGATTACGTAAGGTAGGGTCTAAAAATATCAATATAAATATGAAATTTTATTACATTAAAATAAAATTTAATATATTTTATTTTAATATAGAAGTTAATCGTCATACAGTGTAAGGCCATGTCCTACAGTAGCAAGCGACCCGACGCTGTGCAATGCGATACTATTGTACAAACGAGATGCTTCGCTACGAGCGACAGTATGTCCAACGAGAAGCGCTTCTACAGTGTCTATAATGAAATATTGTCCCATTATTTAGCCGATTATGATAATTTTTCCCTCTCATGTTCCATAATACAGATTTTTTTTAAAATTTCGCTTAATCGAACTCGTTATCCATGATAATTTGTATTTTAGCTACAGGAGAGCGACAGCAGGCGATACTGCGCGGCGCTACGATACACACGTGGAACGCGTCGCGGTTATGTCTACTGTCCGTCCAGCTTAGCCGCGACTATCGACGCAAGTACGCGTGCGCTAACGGAACGAGTCCAGTGACAAAATAGGGATGACAGCTTCGCACATGGATTTTTTCAAACGCAAGATAACTGAAGTTGAATGGAAGTTTATTGTAATGTCGAATGTTAAATAATTAGTTTCGACGTTGGTAATAGTATATTTAACAGAACTTAATATAATATTAATTCAGTATTCTCACCCGTCACTATACCGACTGCGACTCTCCCTTTCGCGTTTGGACTCATCCACCTTAGCTAGGAGCAGCTTTCGTGGACGGACAAATATTAAGTTTTTTTTTCTGTCGCTCGTAGTATCGCATCGTACAGCGTCGCGTCGCTTGCACATAAGACACGGCCTAACTCTTCTCTACATTTACTACTGATGAGAAAATTGCATATTAAAACATAAAATCATATTATAAACATCAAAAACATTTCATATCCTTTATTATCTTTTAATAAAAAATTCAATAGTTTTTTATTTTTTATTTTTGAAGTGATATATATCGCACATAAAACAGACTTATTTACTAGTTTTGATTGCTTTATAAGGCTAATATAAAGTACTATATACACAATATTGCTATTTTTTATATAGAAAAACCTTTTTTCGTTCAGCTTTGTGCAACTGAATAAAAAAAATTCGTTAATAGTTTGGTAAACATAAAAAAAAAAAGTCGAAATGGTTTGATACTTCAGGTCTTGTCGAGTTTAGAAATTTTATAATTAAAATGGTGTCATTGTGTTAAATAACCTATTATTAGTAATTATGCTGAAAAATAAAGGAATTTTTTCTGAATTTTATAATTTTATTCTTGTTTTAATCGTGAGATTTCAAACTTCCAATTATTTTACTTGGGAATAATTGAAATTGTTTTTGTTTAATTAAAACAGTTTAATTTTACGAGTAATAAAATGATTACAGTAGTGGCTATACTTGCATTTACTCTTTTTTTCACATAGTCAAATATTCGTTAACTACTCTGCTTTTTATCTTTTAGAAATTCATTAATCTAATCCCACAAATTCGCAGGATATCTATATAGAATTTGCAATTGCTTGGAAAATAATAACGTTAGAATTTTAAATCTTTCTTGTGGAGAAAAATTAATATATTTCTTTCTTTTTTCACATTTCACTGTTTAAATTTCATTTAATTTAATGAAAAAGTGAAACATTTCACTATTTTCATTATATTTACAAGTTGTTTTCTTACATTATAAACATCAAAATATAGAGATAAAATGAGAAAAATTATTTTCGAAGAATATCAATAAATCAATCAATAAATTCTTTATTAAAATAAAAATTATTAAACTATATTTAAGGGAAATAGAAAGAAATTTTAAAATAACATAAATAAAGTTTCAGAATAAATAATAATAAAAAAAGATATTTTAATAGCTGAGATAATGGAAACATAATGATATTTGGAAGTTCTTGATACTTATTCATTAATTTATCTTCAAAATTAATTAATAAGTATATCGAACTCATTAATTCAATAATCCATAGAAACTCCACAAAACTCTTAATGATCAGTTTGCTTTTTCTTTAAGAAATATATATATTTGGAAAAATGCTTTAATAATACTAAGAATTTTAATTTCTCATTCTAAGTAATAAATTTAATATCAATAATGTCTAATAATTATTAAATTAAAATTTAAATAATGTTGTATTTACAATAATAAATATTATTTGAATTTATTTGTTTGTTTTCTGTCTGTGGCAACCATAAATCCACAGAAAACGAGACTCGTTGCTTGCAAATTTGGCAGAAACTCCACGATGACTATGGACATTGCAATGATCCAAAATTCGTTTTCTCCTTATAAAAACAGCTATTTAATCCTTCAGACTTTCAAATTTGGGAGTGGTTAGTTTTTCCTAATCCAATATCCTATATCGGATTTTTTAAAAAATAAAAAGTTTGGTGAAATCTTATAGACTTATGGAGTAATTATAAATTTTACATTTATTCCATAATATGAATTCGTTTTTCTTCGATTGTTTAGATATAAACTCTCTAATTATGATGATTAAAAAAAGATATTTTAATAGCTGAGATAATGGAAACATAATGATATTTGGAAGTTCTTGATACTTATTCATTAATTTATCTTCAAAATTAATTAATAAGTATATCGAACTCATTAATTCAATAATCCATAGAAACTCCACAAAACTCTTAATGATCAGTTTGCTTTTTCTTTAAGAAATATATATATTTGGAAAAATGCTTTAATAATACTAAGAATTTTAATTTCTCATTCTAAGTAATAAATTTAATATCAATAATGTCTAATAATTATTAAATTAAAATTTAAATAATGTTGTATTTACAATAATAAATATTATTTGAATTTATTTGTTTGTTTTCTGTCTGTGGCAACCATAAATCCACAGAAAACGAGACTCGTTGCTTGCAAATTTGGCAGAAACTCCACGATGACTATGGACATTGCAATGATCCAAAATTCGTTTTTCCTTATAAAAACAGCTATTTAATCCTTCAGACTTTCAAATTTGGGAGTGGTTAGTTTTTCCTATAATTTGGGAAGGTTGAAATATTGTTAAGATTCGGGGTAATAATTCTGGGATAAATATGGTGCCAAACAAGTTTCATAGTTTATCGGAAAATTCTTCCGGAAATGCTTATTCATGGCCAATTTTATGAGTTTAAAATTTGATAGGAGTAGGTATGAAAAACTCATTGTATGTTATCAATTCAGTAGAAATTTATTAATTTCATAGTTTATTGGAAAATTGTTCCGGAAATGCTTATTCATGGCCAATTTTATGAGTTTAAAATTTTGATAGGAGTAGGTATGAAAAACTCATTGTATGTTATCAATTCAGTAGAAATTTATTGGATAAGATTTACCCTTGACAAAAGTAGCCTTGGTCAGAACCTAGATGTGACAAAGATAAATCTTCAAAGATAACTCATGAATTTGGACTAAACTGATAACAGAGATTCAATTTCTTTAAAGAATAAAGGAAAAAGTGATTTTGTTAGTAAAATTTTAAAATTATCTAAATTATTTTTTTCCAAGGAAAAGAAATCTTAAGATCAATTTTTTAAGTTCCTTAAGAAACCATTTAGTTAAGAAAGATTAGCAATAAAGTTTATCTTTTCACGTATATTCGAATTTCATTGTATCAGAATGTAAAATATTTTATTGATTTTATTCAAATATTTTCGTTTCCCGGATATTACATATATATTGTATAGTGGTCCAATTAAAAGTATAAAATAAAATTTCGCTATAATTAACAATAAAAGAAATCATATACTGTATATATAAAAAAATATTCATAGATTGCTGACCAACGATGAAAATGAACCAAGTTTTTTCGAAGTAAGAGCAGAAATAGCTGATATCAAGAGCGTTTGATTAGTCATTAACATTAATAGCCAATTAATTAACAGCCGTTAATTAACCGTTGGACGGACTGCTCAACAGAATTAAGTATCATTGAGTTGATTACAACTCGTTGCAATCTATTCCTCTTGACTACCAAGGCATACTCCTCTATGAATCATGCTATTGTACGTGTAGCACCAAGATTTATTATTTCCGAACTGTTATCTATGTTTAACATTTGCTCTTTTTTCCCCTGCAGATTTCGTCAAACTTTTCGTTTTTATTAAATCCTATATCCTATATCGGATTTTTTAAAAAATAAAAAGTTCGGTGAAATCTTATAGACTTATGGAGTAATTATAAATTTTACATTTACTCCATAATATGAATTCGTTTTTCTTCGATTGTTTAGATATAAACTCTCTAATTATGATGATAATTTTATTTTCATAACATAGATGTCATTCCATTGAATAAAAGATGAATGTGCAAAAATGCTTAATTCGAATTGTTTCGATATTTAATATTCGCCACTGGTAAATATCAATAAATAGTTTAAAATGTCGATCAACTAATGATATCATTATGTATGATAAGGTATAATGTCCTCATTACGTCAGGGTCATGAATCATGGCTATCTTGTAATAAAATCACGATTTCTCATAATTGCTATATCACTATTATATCATTATATTTTTTTACAGGGCGATCACTAATTTATGATTCGAATATTGGACTTTTTTTGTTAAATGTTTAAATAAATATAAATTTGAGTAAATACTAATTTTGAACCTACTTTCCGAAATAAATTAAACTTATAAAATCACTCTCTATTTGATTATCACATAATAATAACTGTTTAAATATTCAAATAGATTTTCATGAAATTTTTAGCCTTTTAAAAAAAGATGGACGATCAAACTGCTAAAATAACCTTTTAATATATATTAAACCATTTATTTTTGGATGTTCGAATTATTTATTTTTGTAAAACTGAGGAGAATAGATCAGCCAAGAAAGCCAATTTTGATATAAGATTAGTTAAGCCAAAATTTTATCTATTTAAAAATAATTCTGAGGTTCCCTGTAATGAATATGAAATTATATGATAGATTTTTTTAAGTTCAACACAGATTATGCAATTGTAATTGATTTCAATGCCATTCTAAAATAGAAGCCACAATTTATAAAGTTAGTTCTTTATATTATTACATATTAATCTAAAAATTAGCATTTCAAGTAATAATTTCGACACAGATTATGCCATTGTAACTGATTTCAATGCCATTCTAAAATAGAAGCCACATTTATAAAGTTAGTTCTTTATATTATTACATATTAATCTAAAAATTAGCATTTCAAGTAATATTCATATATAAAGAATTTTACATATTGCTTCTTTATCTACTAACTTAATATACTAAAAGAGGGGTCGGCAAACTGCCGCTTGCGAGCCACATGTGGCTCTTTGAAGTACGTACATATGGCTCTGAAGTAAAACTAAAAATGAAAATATGAATGACATTTATGACAAAATATGATGATATGACTATTAATGAAAATATGAATAAAATTTTTAAAGGAATTTCATTTATAAAATGGTGATTTCATTTGTTTTATAGGTCTTGCATAACTTCGTGGTACTAAGATGCAGGAATTTCATTTATAAAATGGTGATTTCATTTATTTTATAGGTCTTGCATAACTTCGTGGTACTAAGATGCGGGAAACATGATATCAGGGAAGTGAAAGCGAGAGTGAAGAGGAATATACAGAGGGAGAGGTGGGTATGGTTGAACATATGCCTTAATTTTTTGTGATTTTTTTCTTCATTTAATAAATATATATTTAATATTATAACTTGTTATAACATTAAATTTTTCTTATTTGTAAAAATATATTTATGGCTCTCGAATAATTTTTAAATTGTTGAGGGACAGATTAGGCTCTTCCGTCTCAAAAGTTTGCCGACCCCTGCACTAGAACACTAGAACAAGGTTCTCAACCTTTCATAAATGCGTACCACCAAAATCGAAATTCAAACATTTCAGTACCACCAACAAAAATATGCCTCGTATACCAATAGGAAATCAAGATTATACGCGTACCACCAGTGATATGCGTACCACAGGTTGAGAATCGCTGCATTAGAATATATGCCTGGTATTGACGAGGCATTTTTTTATGCATAAATATTCTCTAATTATACAGGGTGAGTTTTTTATCTTGAGACAACGAAATATCTTAATTGGATATCATTAATAATAATAATAATAATAATAATATTATTATTATTAATTAAATGTCAAAAATAAGAGTTGTTGCATTACTGCATTCTACTCAATCTATCAAACACTTTTATAATATACAGTATATTATAAACTTTTTAAGATATGATTTTTAGGAAATTCTCTTATATTAGGCATGCCGTAATAACCACACTATCCTGTTATAGTGAATTATTCTGTACTAATTAAATCCTCATGATCAAATTATAAATCACACTATAGTGAATTATATGGAATTTACTATAGTGGTTAGATCATATATATGATTTAAAAAATAAATAAATAAATTGAATATTATAGCTGCATTTTTAATTCTTATTTGAAACAACAGTAAAGTAATTTGTTATTAACACACAATCAAAACTGAATATCAGTTCAATAAATCATTTAAAAAATTAATTATATTTTTAAGTTAAATGCATTACTTACATTGTTGAAGAAGCTAAATTTGTATCTTCATGTTTTAACTGACCATCAAGTGCTAATCCTCTTTTATCTTTATTATTTGCTAATAAGGGGCGAAGATAATAAACTTTAGACAGAGTAAATCCTGGTCCAACAGGACATCCATCTCTAAATCAAAAGTCAAATTAATTAAGCTTAATAAATTAAAATAATACAAATAATATTAATTTTTGAAAAAGTCTTTTCCCCATCATTATCTTAGATGTATTGATTAAATATATTTTACAACAGTTGGAGTGAAGTATGATAAAATTTAACCAAAATCTTTTTATATATAATATGCAAAAGTATAGAGAAAGGCATAATTTCTTGATAATTTAACTTTTACTAGTGACAATGTATTCACACTTCACATACAGACATACACAAATTTATAAACTTTATAATATAAACTTCAAGGGAATTTTTATACCAAATAAACCTAAATTTAGGTTTATTTTTTTATATAAATAAATAAAAATTCAACATAAGGTGAATGATAATTTCTGTCAGATAATATGGGATTTCAGTTAAACAAGAATCAGTTAATTTTTATTATTCATAATTATAAAAAATATGCCTTCTAATGATATTTATTATCATATTTATTCAGAGTAGTATGAAGAAAAACAAAACAATGTACTACAATGCTTTAAATTATTATCAATATAATTTTTTTTATTATTGTGCCTATGATTGTTTTTTAATCTATTACTGTCTGTCAATTTCTCATCATGATTTTAATTAAGATTAAGGCTTAGTTATCAGTTTTCCTGCTAATGAGAACATCAGATACTGTCAGTTTTGACATTTTAATTTTACATTATAAGTGATTTATAGACATATTTAGACATATACCTTGATTTTATCTCCAACATGTTCACATTATTTTATGCAAGGAAAAGTTTAATCTGAAAATTAGCTTTAAGCCAGCATTCTGTGGTCTAAATTCCATTAACTAAAACATAAATGCATTGTATTTTGAAAAAGTTAGTATGCTATTAATTATATAATATTTATTGAAATTTAAGTTTTACATAGGCAACAATAAATATTTAATACTGAAAAATGATTATTCTTTCTGTCGTCTAATCCAATTAATACTTTTTCTCTCCAATAAAAACTTGCATGTATTAATTTATAACCAATTAAGTATTGAAATTTTTATTATTGTAATTTATATTATTTCTGAAGAACTAAAAATGTTTTTATATCTTATTTTATGTAATATTTTCATAATAGAAATAATTTTATAATGCATGTATTGTTTATATGTCTATTGGTATTATCCATAGCTTAAATTATCAATAATATATCTATCCATATCTCTTGTGCATAATAGACAATTATTGATTCTATAAACATTAATCATTTCAAATCTTTAAACAGTATGTTGATAAATAGATTAAGCAGTCAGTCTGTTAAGAAAAATAAAGATTAGATATATGCATTTAAAAAAAACTTTACTAACAGATAGATAATTTAACCATAACTTTAAAATTCCTTTCTCTAATTATTTTAAAATTTTATTTAATGCATTTATAAAGTTATTTCATTTATAAATATAAATAATTTAAATTCATTTCATTAAAATATGCAATCTTTTTCTTTTTAAAGTCGAAATGCCTCAGAACTTTCAAAATCAAGTCTGCTAGTATTAATTTTGTTAGCATTGAATATGTGTTCATCATTTAATAAATATAAGAACATTGTTAACAGTACAATAGAAAGTGAAAAAGATTCATTATCAAGTAAACAACAAAGCTCAAACTCTGAAGAAGTATGTATCTAATAATTATGTAATTATTTTCAAAATAAAATATAATTTATCTGATTATTATTCATTATAATTATGTAATTATTTTCAAAATAAAATATAATTTATCTGATTATTATTATAATTATATAAAAATTAATATATAATTTGATCAAACTGTACATTCAAAATAATCAACATATATTACAGATATGAAAAACTGAATGGTTGTATTACCATGTTCAAGCTGATTAATTTAGTCAAGGTCTTCTGCTTTGTTATATTTTCCCTCATAATATTTTATGTAACCAACCTCTGGCTATTTATCTATACTTATGCTAAAATATTTAATATTTTATCATCCAATTCTAATAATAATAATAATATTATAAGTCAATACTGTAGAGCTCTAACTACTATATATATTTAGAATAAATTATGCCTTTTAACAATTTAAGCATTTTGTCATTTGTTTTATAATCATTCAATATTGATTTTAATTTAATTATTATTCAAATTAAGTTTTAAAAATCCTTTATATATTATTATTATTATTATATTTATATTACATTAAAAAGATATATTTTATATTTTGCCAGTGACTTTGTAAAATGATATACCACTATTAATCTTATCATGAATTTTTTTCCACCATAATAAAGTTATTTCTGGAATTCCTTAAAAAATAATAGTCAAAGTTAACGATTAATAATATATTGAAGAAAGATGTGCTCAACAAGTCATCAATGATTAGAGCAAGACAATAGAGTAATTTCAGTATTACCAATAACATATGTTTGAGTCCTGTAAATCAACATAATAGAGCATTGTTGATAATGATATTAATGAATAATAAAAAAAAGAAAAATTGGTCATGATGATATAGAATATAGGATTTTTATTCTGAATGCCAAGATTCTTATGCCAAGCATGTAAGAATCTTTGTATATACGGATTAAATAAAAAAAAAAAAATTTAAATTTAATGTATATATATACATTTTTCTCGTATACCAGCTTACGTAGCTCACACTTGCGTTGTTTGGAGCGTCTGCTTCTTATAGCGCGCTCTGTTCGTGCATTGGCTATGCTGGGTTTTTGTTTTCTAATTCCCCATTTTTTTCTTCATTTATTTACTTTTTCATTTAATTTTATTTCTCTAATTCTTTCCTTATTTAATTATTTACTTTACCCTTATTTCTTAATAATTTCAATTTCTATTGGTCCGTTTAACACCAGTGTGGGTCTGGTGGTGAGACATTACTAAGCCTTTGCTTAAGTCTCTACCTTAATGTGCCTAAACTGCCCTTTAGTCGCCTTTTACGACACGCAGGCTCACTCACGGCAGGCTAATTCTAATTTTCCCCAGACCTGCAGGGGTAGTGTGGATGTGCGTTGTGTTAATCTCGCCAATATTCGTCGCTTCGTGTGTGTGTTAACATTTATTTGCAATGAAAACGATGTATCCGCAGATGGTTCAACTCGGCCGTCAAGTTGGACTGGCGGGACCGTTCCTTCTTCGGCTGATCATAAACTTGAACTTGGGAGAGGGTGTGATAAGTGGATATTATTGTTCCGACTACCGAGGGGGATACACTATCCTCTACCCCGAACGTCGGCGAGCTGTATGGAACAAACTATATATATATA
>AYEL01084873.1:0-76674 GCA_000484575.1 Olivierus martensii
TATATATATAAACAAAAATTTCGTTTATATGTATAAACGAATGGCCAGTTAATCCGAAAATACATGCAAAATACAATTTATAGGCGGTAAATTAATAATAATAATAATATGTTTTATATAAATATTTATTAAACATTTACTTAAACATTATCGATTTTTTATCTATCTTTTTTATTTATATTCGTTTCTTGAAACAAAATCACGCCATTTTTTATAATAATCACATCAATGACGAATTAACAGATGAATTATCTTACTATTCGATATAGCTTATCTCAGTTTCAAGCGTATTTCTTCCAAATGAATAATTCTTTTTTCACTTTTATCTCCTCTGAAAATGTGACTAGTTAAAGCGAGATCGGATAAGAGGGATTCTTATATAGAATAACATCAACATTATAATTTTGATACTATTTTTTATTTTCTTGTTTAACAACAATGGGGCCCCGAAATCCCTTAGTACCTAGAAGTCTCGAGAAATATAAACACGCCACTGCTTATAAGTATGATTGTTTGTTTTAGTTTGATGCTAAGTACCGGTTCTTCTTTAAAAATGGAATGTTTAAAATTTGAATAAAATATTTAAGAGATGGATCGAAATAAAACTATCATATTAATATATTTATATTTGATTTATTGTAATCAGAGAGAAGAGAGAGTTAATATTATAATAAACTTCAATATTAACAATTAATTTATATGAAAGAGAAGAAACCGTATATATTTAAATCACTAAGAATCCAAGTAAACGATAGTTCTGCTAACATAAATAACGAAAAACTATTTATCAACAATAACTATCATATGAACGTTGTAAGACAGTTTTTTATTAACATAAATTCAGCATCAATTCTTTTAAGAAGCACTTCTCAGAAATACCGCTTGGCGAAGCAAATGTGGTTTATTTGTTTAAGTTCATGCATTAAAACAGTATTCTTATCTATGTAGTTTTTGATAAAATTCTATCATGGAAAAAGTGAGAATATAATATCTGGAATACTCTACATACCAGGAAAAAATCGGTTAATAGCATAGATCTCTGAAGAAGCAGTTCTAACAAATGAAATGGCTGCCATTTCCTGAAGGACACGACGTCTAACAAGAATGCTCGTGTCCAGTTTGAATTCATTCGAGAGCTGCTAGGTGATTTTCATAAGAATTTCTTCCTGTTTCAGACATCTTTCTGTTGCATTCAAGAAGGTTGTGGTCGATTATTAACAGTGCTGCCAAGTCACAAAATATTTGACTTTTGCACACTTTGGCACTTATTATTTTTTAAAATTATTTTTCAATTTATATAATTTATTTCAGCTAATCTGGTTAAAAGTTTTATGTTCGTGCCCAGTTTGAATTAATTCGAGAGTTGCTAGGTGATTTCAATAAGAATTTCTACTGTTTCAGACATCTTTCTGTTGTTGTCGATTATAAACAGTGCTGCCAATTCGCAAAACATTTGACTTTTGCTCTTAATTTTTGCACATTTTGATATTTATTATTTTTAGAATTATTTTTCCGCTTATATAATTTATTTCTGCCAATCTGATTAAAAATTTTATATTGATGTGAATTTCTAGATAAATAGTGAAACATTTGAATAATAGCACCACCAAGCGATAGTTGCAATAACTGCCAACTCGAAATTATGTTTGTGTTTCTTTATCATCAGAAGGTAAGTTATTTTTATTATTTTTCATTTCATATAATTTTCCGATTTAAAACTTGTTAGAAGTTTAAATCTATGTCTAATCTGTAAGCGATTAAAGAGAAAATAATATGTAACATGTTAGATGTACATGTAAATAAATGTATATTAAATACTTTTACCAAAATGTTGACATAATTTTTCCTACCCCATGGTTCTAATTGGCTAGTGATAAGGATTATGATCAAAAAATAGTCTTGTATAGATAATGTTTCTTCTGAAAAGATTAAGTAGGAAAACTAATGTAATCAAGCACAAGTAATAAGATATATGATAGGAAAAATGTGATGCATAATTAGGCATCATTTAACCAATTACAGGCATGAAATAGTCCTGGTGAACTTACATTTTGCCTAATTCTTCAAAAATTTGAATATTCATTTGATTGAAAAATCACAAGAAAACTGATTTTAAAGGATAATCTAGTGAAATTAAGAAAAATAGTCAAATTTAAACTTTTAAAAATTTTCTAAAGTGTATTTGTATTCCATAAAACTCAATTTAACTCGATTTTAGAATATTATGCAGAGATTCTTATTATAAAGATGGAATATGCAACAGGGTAAGTAAGATTACTGGCCGAATGAAAAATGATTGAACTTAAGATAAAGACTCCTTACATTTTTATATTTTTTTGTCTAATTTATCCATCGTTCTAAGTTTTATTTCTGTAAGAATCTAACCGAGCATACATCATTCATTTCCGAGTGATAGAATTCTTAAAAGTATCCGCAATCATTGCCTCTTTCGACAGTCTAAATTGCACCATCTTTGAAGATTTATTACGCCGTTCCAAATACTCATTGCCACATTCATATTGATGATGTATTTTTTCTAAAATATTTTCTCTTAATTATTTTTCTATCTAAACGCCACTTTTTTTATTAATCATTGTAACAAAGCTCTTGATATAACGAATAATAAAATATTTTAATAAAATTTAAATAAATGAAACAGTGTCGAATTATAAAAGTTTGTAATTTAATAACAAAATAGTTTGAAATTTTCGAGGCAATAAGTACCGGATGCTTTCAAACCTTAAATAATAATCTGTCATTCGGAAATGATGCTATAACATTAGAATCTCGATAAGGCTTTCGGAATGAGCATAATTAGACGCACGGACATATAATTTAATATCTCCTTTGAAGTTCATGACATGAATTTGTAAAATAATTTTACTTATTTCATACTAATAAAGTAAAGTTAGTTAATTAGAGGAAGTGCTTAGAGAAAAATATTTTTGCAGATAATTCTCGTTAAATTCGATCAAAAAGAATTCTCGCTTTTTTTTAATTATTTAAGAATGCAAAATATGAATAAACGGTGTGTTATAACCGAAGTATAAAAATTTTACATATAATAATGTAATAATGCGTGAACTTCCTTGCCGATGATTAATACCCTGTTGGCATCAGCTAATGGGTTTTAGGCTTAATTGTATATGTTGCCTTAAGTAATTAAGGTGCTGTGGTGAATTAGCTATAACTATAACCATAAAATATTCTTTCTTATTCTAATCTTCCGATAGTTTGTCTGAATCCTTTTCCATCCCATTATATTTCCACATAATTGTAACTTATAATGCCAACCATATTAAATTCGCCTACTTGATTAAAATGACTAAAACGTAATTGTTGTCCATAAAAAGTTAAAAATGTATAACTGCTCTTTATTGTCATAATATTCATCGAGATTGTTTTTACATTAATGCGAAACATCTCTGGTGACCCATAAAATATGCAGCGTATAATCTTTTAATTTTTCCTGTAGTTATCAGAGAACTGGCTGTTTTAAATGTTGTTGTCATACGTCTCTAATAGTGTAGAGCGAATTTGAAAATGTGATTGCAGTCTTATAGGAATAATAAGTGAAATATTCTTGGTTTCACCCGACAGCACTCGAACAACACGTTATGGCGTTATACTATAGCGTGTTGTTTGAATGCCACGTTTGAAAGCCTCCAAAATTCACTGGCCGAGCTGAAATCCGTTATGCGTGCCATTAGACATAATAGTAGATTTAAGTTAAGTAAACCGTAATAAGCATGGCAGATAGGCTCATTTTGTATATTAGTGCTGTTACTGTTCGGAATAAAATCGTAACATTATCTCGAAGATAATATCAGTTCGTATCCTTTTAGCAATTTATTAAATTATATATATCATATAATATATTCAATTCAAATATAGATAAAAATATATAGACACTTTTATAAAGTGTAATTTTTGACATTAATAATTAATAGATAGAGTTAATTAAATTCCTTTAAGATACGTGACATTCTAATGCAATTACAATTCAATAACGAGAGATTTTAAGCGCAATTATACAAGATAAATATATAAATATCGCAAATAATTTAATTACAAATATAATACAAGATTATATTCAACTGTGAGGAATTATTTATTTAGCAAAATTATTTTAATAATTTTAGTATATTGTTTGAAGTTCATTATTCATTTCAATCGCAAACATTTGGTATCTAATTTGCTGCTTAGTTAAGCTGTCATTGTAACATTTGCTTCATCATCTCTTGTACAAAGGCATTTACGAAACACTAGCCACTTAGGAAATTTCAGTACAAAAGGGTTGTCTGATTTCGATTCGATATTACTATGAAACCTCGCGTTCAGATACATTTAGCATGATTAACGCTAGAATAGACTCATTATTCACATCTGTGACGGCCTATAATTAAATTTTATTTTAATGACTCTTACATGCATTAATACAACTAATGTCATGCTACAAACGTGTTCCTAAATGGACTGTTGCTTGCAGCCATACCTACTAAGTTCAAAAGTTACAGAATAAGACGTTGTTCCTCATGAACTGCCTCATACTTCAAAGCATGAATTATTTATTTTCAGATTAAATGTAAGATTATCGGTTCCGATGTTGTAAATTTAAGTCACTGTTTTCCATGCTCGCTCTTAATAATGTATCATTTGCGCTATTGTTATTTTGTTCTACATGCCGCTACTGTCGACTCCCGTTAAGAAAATTTAAATCTTACAAATGCTTTCAGCAATTTATTGGTAAAATCAGCACTTTACCTATCTAGTGGCAAATTTTATTAATTTTTTTAATTTTAATTAATTAAACTTGAATTATTATATAGCATAAATATTTGCGTAATGCTTATAAATATGTAAATTTTCCTAAAATTTAAAAATTGATAAATTATTAAGCAAAATAAATTTGCCTAGTTAATTTTTATTAAATAGTATAAAATTATTAATACCAACATTTATTTATCAAATTGTTATATTAGTATACGTTAAAATTTTAATAAAAATTTTTAAATAGACATCTAAAGTGAATCTGTCAGTTTTTTTTTATAAATGTATTTTATTATTTAATAGACGAATGCGTAATAATTAAATATCTGCCACTCATATAAAAAATAAAATATTCTAGTATCTTATTATATTTTTTAAAACTTTTAAAAAATTAAAAAGTATTAATAGAAGTATGTATCGCACAGTTGCGCGCTTTATCGATAGCAGAGCGAGTAAAAATCCAGATTAAATTAAATATTAAATTCATTAAATATTAAAATTTTGACACAAAAACGAATTTTCGTAAATAACTTGAATAGACTTTTCACTTAATATCGATTTTAAGGCGACTTGAATAGACTTATTTAAATAAAAATTGTGATAAGTACAGTTGTTGTATTTTTCGTCATTGAGTAACTAACAAGTAAAATAAAAATTAAATATGCGCGCTTTTGTTCACTCAAAAAACTTGATAAAATATTTTATCTACAGTATATACTTAAAGAAAGGAATTTTGAACTATAGTCCCCTAGATAAGGTAATTATAAGATTTTATTATTCAGAGCATAAATAAAATATAATGGCTAGATTTTTATTCATTATTAATTAGTAAAAATACTTTATCCCAGATGTTAAAACATCTATAAACGCTTGGTTCTATGTCATTATAGATGTTTTAACACATTTAGCGTGATAAAATATCTTAATTTAAATATCTCATTTCAAATTCTGCAATTACAATAAAACACATACAGCAATTAATTTGTCTGGGAATTTACAAAGAACTTGTTTGTTTTTCATTTTCTTAAGAGAATTTTTTTAGCCTTTTTATTGGAAGATTTTAATCTCATTTTGGTTTAATTCTCTGAACTCTCAATTTATATTTTGTATTTACTCTTGGGATATTATAAATTTAGTATTTTATGTAAAATCAGCTTTACTAACATAAAGAAATTTGTGATCTTTGTGATCTTTATGAATTTTTCCACAAATTTTTAATTAAACTTAATTCCGGAAATGAAAAAATATATACTGTATACATTTTTAAAAATTCATAAAGTTACTAAAAAAAATTTTCTTTTATCTTAGTGTTGCATCATTTAGAACATTTTATTTTCGCTTCTTGTGTTTGCTATTTACAACTTAAACAAAAAATTGAACAGTCATAAAGTAAGTAATTTAAAATTTTTCGGTTCCATTTTCGAATTTCAATTTTCTTTCTTGAGTAACAGATATGAATAAAAAATGAACAAACAACCAATGAGATAATAACGATGCTATTTTGTAATGTCAGCTGTTATTTATAAGTGTGATCAATGTTTCTAACTGTTAATTAACTTCTAACGCTATTCAGCTTTAAAAAAAACCATAGCTTTTCTCCTCGTAGATTTTCTTTCGTAGAACGTAGAGATCATTGGATAGTATCAAGTGCAAATTATAAATTCCATTGAAGTTAAATTATTATACTGCGACAGGATCGAGAATTAAATTTGTGTGCAAAACTGTTAGCCTTGAGAAAGAGCAGGAAGGTTCGATCATTCATGTCAACTAACAAGTAAATATAATCTAGGATATACTTTACATGTTGCAACTAACTTGTGAGCTTTTGACCAGCGGTATCGCATGGAAATCAATTCTTCTTGTCGACTGGATTAATATTTTTGATGTACAAGAAAGTTTGCGTGCAATAGAACATCGAGACAATATAGATCCGATATTAACATGATCGAGTTGACATTTATATATGATGTGTATATCTTAAGAATAGCATGCGAGCTAATGATTATTATTTAATATATGAAATATATAAAATGAAAGTTTCGATATATGTGAAATGCGCTGTTTATCTTATTGTAAATGTCATAATTGAGAAAGGATTGTTTGCATTATAATTGTGCTATAGAAGGATGCTAGATATTTAGAATGGTTTAGAATGCAAATGCATGACGATGTGATGTAGAACGGTATCATTGATGAATTGTTGGTAGTCTGTAAATTGATATAGTTAGCTATGGCGATTCGAGATAATTTACGAATTGATTTTTAATCAAATGGAATTGCAAATAGGTTAAATTACATCTTTAAAATTTGTTTCAGATCATGCAATTTAAAGATTACATTATATAGAATATGAATAGGATTATTAAAGTAAATGTGATGTATAGAAATTGTATATCTATTCGTTTAAACTAAACCCACTACAGTCTTTAAAATTAAATTTATTTGCTTAAAAATTATTAAAAATATAATTTACTTTTCTATGCATAATTATCAATAATACATTTATAGTAACACATAAAATTTTAAGATATTATCTATAGGTCAAGTTAAAAAAAAAAAAAATTCAAATTTACTTATTTTAAAAAATAGTACCAATTTTTAAAAATTTTATATAATTTCAAAATCGACAATACTTGTGATATGAGACATCTTTAATAAAAGAGAAATACTATACATTACGATAATACCGAAAATAACTTTTAGGTAGTATCAGATGTCCATAAGTCTCTGTTGACATTATATTAATGGGATATACTTAGATTTAATGTCTACCTGAATACTATTTAATTAATATTTACAGGAAAGAGGAAGAAAATTACTTGCAAAAATTATATGATCAGAATAAGCTATATTAGCAGTTTGCTTACTAAAATTGTCAAAAAATTTCAACAAACAAAATCTTCCTTAAATGTGCTAAAAAGATAAAAAATTTCACGAACAGGAAACTAACAGTAAATAGTGCATTATACTTTTTGGAATTAAATAAAAAAAAACAAAGTATAGTAATTGTCACATCGAAGCGATTCAGTTACACGAAAGTAGAATCCTATGACAGATAGTAGTAACAAAAATTGAAGAAATTGGACACCAAATGCTGATGAAATGAAAACAGTTTGCTAGCGATTTCGTAAAAACTTCTACCAACTCACAAAACAAAATAGCTTTTCATGTTTCAAGAAATAGTATATGATATTCCATTTTTTTGTTATATTGTATCTTAATAGAAAAAAACTGTATTACATAAAACTGGCTAAAAATTAAGAATGGTTATTATTTATGGTTACTTTTGATTTTTGGGCTTCTAACTTGCGTTTATTATATTTTAGAACCTACTGTTGTAAACAGATTGATCATACTAAAATGTGTTATATCATGATAATACCACTTAATTTTTTTACTTAACTATCTTCGCCAGAAAATGAGAACAATTTCATTGATATACTGAATCATCCCAAAATTATATATGCATCGAATTTATATTTAACTTCAGAATATTGTATTTTTTATTAAGATGGTATTCGCATCTTGGAGATTGATTAACCGTATAGATCATCCATCAATCTTCGTTTACATCAATAGCATAAATCTGGTATTGTTAATATATTATAGCTCTTTTCAACACTTCCTAAGCACTTTAATTAAAAATTGCAACATTTATCAATTTTTCCATTTGATTCGATTCTTATTTCCATATTCCAAGAATGAAACTCGTGTTAGTATCAGTTTCAAATTTACTTTCGTCAACCTACTTTATTCTCGTACTTAAATTCAGTAATTTGATAAAATGGCTCGTATTTCATTTTCTATTCTCTATATATAAAGTGAAAGAAGTTCAAGTAATTCCCTCGGTTTTCTGATATTTTTTCTTTCCACCATATTGCAAAATTTCCTTTATAATGTTGCCGAGGATGGCATCGAACTTCCCACTAATACATATTAAACATAAGTTATGATAATGATGATGCCATTCTCCTTTCTCTCACTTCTATTAACCTTTAACTTAAAATTCTATTTTAAAATACACGAAGAAAATAATTTAAAAGTCAATGCCAACAAAACAAAGATTGTTTTCTGAAGTAATTGTCTTGGGTTGAACACTTCGATAATGGTTCTCGAAAAAAGAAGTTATAAATTGTCAACACCATTAAATATTTAGTTACTTTCAACAGTTCTTTTGCTTTCATATCCAATCTTTCTCTCAAAAACCAATGTTGTTATTTTATTATGAACAAGAATATAAACGTGATAAAATTCATTTAAGAATACAAAATATTGTTATATTCTTTATTATTCTATCATATTTGAAACCATCGAATTTTATGTTTCATCCTTTATACTTATATATTTATTATTATCCATAAAAATTCTTCAAGTTTATCAATTTACAAAATTGTTAAAAGATATAGACTTTTCGTACTAATTAATTTTAAGTGTATATATATATATATAATTTAAAATATTTCTTCCAGTTCTATCGTCATCTACTTTATTCTTCCTTTCTCTTACTTTCGTCATCCTACTTTATTCTCGTACTTAAATTCAGTAATTTGATAAAATGGCGATGATAAAATGGCGAAAATGGATTTAATAATCTCTTTGTGCGATCAGTCAGAGCATTTGCCTCTAGTTAGTTTTATAAGTGGCATCTTCAATATACTGTACTGTTTATAATTTTCCAAATTCGATTAAATGCTAATATCTAAAATATTATTAGGAAATTCTGTTTCAAGGTTTTTCAGTTGTCATTGAGTAATGAAACGAAAGCATTGCTTTATACTATGGTAGAATGGTAGAATTATTCAGTTTTACTAATGTAAACAAAACATTTTTTCTCATCCTAAATTCTATATGAAAATCCATAATTTCCGTATTCAATGAATATAAATTATTACATAAATATAATTGTTTCCTATATTGAATAATATATCCAAAATTGCTACTTATAAATTAAGAAACTTATTCGACATCATATTCTACTGTAAAATTTAATTTTTTTTTTTCGTATGGCAAGCGTGCATCTTATTTTCTGTAACCTGCTGAAAAATCCCAGCAGGGATTTTTCAATTTATTTACATTTATTTTCAGTTTATTTTAATTTATTTTCAATTTAGTTTTTGTTCTTTATTTTTTCTGTTAATCTTTATTTTGTGTTTTTTTGCCTTCCTTCGTATTAATTTTTGCGTTTTCTTTATATGTCATGTATATATTTCATTTTTTATTACTTCTTGCTTTTAAGGGTCACTTTCCTTTTAGATTAATAAAATTTTATTTATATATATAACTGCTGAACCGCTCTTCCGATCTTAATATATTTAATTTATTTATATATATAAATTTAAATTATGTTTAAAAAATTTTTTTCCAATAAACTTTGCAGGTTCTCCTTTTTTCGAATGTCGAAATTATTTAAAATTAGATTTTTTTTCTCGATGTTTATCCAAAAGATACAGGAAGTTTGATATCAAATCACATTAAAATTACGAAGATATTAACTGCACTTTGAGAAATTTCTCTTGGAAGAATGTTCAATCTGAACTGAGCATAGATTTTTTTCCTTTGCATATATTTCATTGTTTTGTGTTTTATATTCAAAAATAATTATTGTTTTGACTAGATTTATTATACGCAGTTTCAAAATTTGTCAGCTAGTTAATATATATATATTTTTAGTTGCTATAATTGAAGTATTCTTGTCTGTAAACGTTACCATAAAACCTGAACACTGCATGAAGAAAATTATTTCCGAACCATTGCCTGTTATGAAGAACCTTGATAAGCTCAACGTTTCTTTTTGAACATCTTTCTTTGTTGGCCACATCCACAGTTTTATTATACTCGACGATTTTTTAAATTAATTCTTTTTTTAGAAAATGCCGTAAATAGAATAATAAGATTACAGTATTTTGAAAGGTTTGTATTTGCATTGATAAAAATACAAAACAGCGTATTACTAATTTTATTACAGTACTTAATTAAAAAAAGATTTCTTTTAAAATACATAAAACTGCATTCTACTCTAAATTTTACTCGATATGATTTAATCTATATTAAGTAAAAGTTAAAACGTATTAAGTAAAATTATTGCTAGACTGTGATGAGGTACATTAGGTAATATATAATAAATTATCTGTAAAAGTTTTTAATGATTAAGAACAGCATTAAAATCAGTTTAAGATACTTTTTCATGGTTTTTGTCATAATCTATTAATTTAAACTTATCTTAATAGAAACAGCTGCAATTTATAATGTAATACACGTAATATTTAGTAAATTACGTTCTCTTTAATGCATTTATATAATAATTTAATCTTAATGATTCTGGTAATTGATTTATTGCGATAAAAAGACAATTTTTGATAAATATGAAATTGAAAAATATGCAAAATTAGTTATAAAATTTATTAAATTATGCATTGTAAGGATAATCTAAATTTAATAAAAGTAGTACTTTGGTCGAAGTTTGATAGATATGTGAGTGTTGTTACAACTTTTATAACCGAACTTCATCCGTGCAATAGTGAAAGGAATGAAATGACTGTCACGACCCGGAAATATAGCACGAATGAACGTACAAGAAGGTAAAAGTGGCCACTTGATGAAACTAGAGTCAACAAGAAAAGTGCAGCTGTACCTGCAGGCCAACACTTATTCTCCTCCTAAATTGGCAGGATAAGATACAATGCACACACACTTAAACTTTCCATTTTCTGGATTATATTGTCGGTAAGCAGAAATTTCCATATTTTCATGCTTATAATCGAAAGTTGAAAAGAGGGTCATTTTTACAAAAGTGGGGTTATTTCGGGACTGCATTTTTGCCCATCAAACTCCTCTAGTGTCATAAGTGTTGACATGATTGAGCCGAACTTAATATGACTTCTGGCTGACCTACTTTACAATCGAACGTCGAGAGATAGTTGCGACTAGAAACTCTATATTTCTCTCACGAAAAATCAATATTATTGCTGTAAGATCAGCGGTATGTGGTAAGGTTGGTGGAGCACCAGGCTCTATACAGTTTGATGGAGAATGTGGGGCAGTAAGTGTTTTGAAATGTTCGCCAAAGAGATTTCTTTGTAGTTTTTTTCCTCTTTCGGATTTATTTTTAACTCAATTTAACTGCTGCTTTTATGGGAGGAAACAGAGTAACTTTTATGTTTCTTGTGTTTGTCTTCCTTTTTACCTTCCAAAGAATTTAGTGTAATATTTACTCTCCGGTTGCTTTTCTTTTAATAAGCTAGTCATTTACGATTAAAGCCAAGATTTTAACTTTATATTTGATTATAAATAAAACTTTACTTTCGATTTTTTTTATTATTCGCATCCTTTCTAATTTTCATAGTTTCCATTGTAATAGTTTATCATCAAATCTTAACAATAACAACTACAATAAAATGTTTTATTACATCTACATCTTTGTTCGATTCACTTCAGTTAAACTTGTTGAAAATTATCATCAAACCGAAATAAGTTTCGATAATTAATACATTAATATATTCTTTGTGTGGATCTTATTCTAGGCTAAATCCTATGCATTTCTAACTTAATCATGTTGTTTGTCATATTAATTATGCAGTCGCATGGTACAGGTTTGCTTATTCTTCTTAGCAATCATCAGAATTTTTTTTTTCTCAATTTTTCTTCCATATAGTAATGATAACGCAAAGATAAACAAGAAGAAAGTATATATCATTAATGATAAGGAGATTAAAAAAAAAATAAAACATTATTTATTTTAAAAATTGATTATTTTTACTATAATTAAATTACTGTTTACTAAAATATAACGTTGAAAACTAATTTTATTTACTGGATAAATAATTATGTAATATCGAGCCGTGATTATTAATAGAATAATAATTAAACGAAAAATTCAACTTATGCACTTTGTTAAAATTTTTAAAAATTTGATATTATGTGATAATCGGAGAGCTAATAATTAAAAACCTAAGTATTATATTCTTAATTATCTGTAGATAATTATATTTTGCTAATTACTAGGCTTTTTGAAAGAACTTCTTCGATTAAATACTTAATTGTATTTTATAATATTAATAAATTTTATCGCGTAAAATTTAATTTTAACAGATGAAAAAAAGCTAAATATCGATTTTATTTTTAATTAAATATATAAAATTAAATAATCTAAATGCTAATCTTATTTATTATTAAAATTTTCCTCTAGAAATGAATTTCTGAATTATTTCATTTTCTAAAGAGGAATAGGGAATATAAAAATGCGTATAGTGAGATTTTTGTTACGCTATGTTTCGTCGTTTTTTTGTGATATTCTACAAAAGAATGTTTATTTAATTGCAAAATTTATAATAATATAAAAGAGAGAGAGAGAGAGATATTATTGAAAAAATTTCTGAAAGAATCGAGTTTTCAATGAATGAAAAAGCTAAATCAACAAAACAAATGGCGCAATCAATAAAAATAAGTACGTTCCATTAAAAGAAGTTTCGGAAACTAACCGAATTCTTCTATAATCCTAAATCTATACTTTATCGACCGATTAGTTGATTTATAGCAGAAATCGGGTAGAATATTTAAACCGGGATTGGGTACATCTTTAAAGAAGTTTTTAAAAATACAAATTCAGACGATCCTTAATAGCCTACTTTTTAGTTGAAAATAGTCAAAGAATATATTTTTTTCGTATATAAACTATTTATTGTAGATTTTTAGAAAATGGTCTTTTAAACTCTTGGAAATGTTTAGGGGAAAAAAGGTAGTCAAGTAATCCAATGGACACAATGACAAGGCGTACGATAAGACCATTAAGTGTGCGCTGTTGCACCTGTCTTCGGCAGTGGCGTATCTCGATGGAATAACTGTAGATAATAGTTAAGTTTTCGTATCGGGAATTGTTGAAACCAAGAACCACAAACCACTGTAATCTGACCGAGATTTATCAAGAAGCAACCGCAACTAGGATTAAGTAGCGTCTTGATTTAGAGGTTAAATTGACAGGTGCCGTTGTAAGCAATGCTCCTATCTCTTTCTGTTCCGTTCTGATGGACAGCTTGTTTATCTCTACTGTTGTCTCTTTGTTCCCTCTTTTCTTTCACACTTCTCTGATTCCCACTCTCTTCCAATTATATGTGGAATTCTATGATATTAATTTACATTATTATGTATTGTATCCTTAAATAAATTTTCATCAATTATGACGAAAGATATTTCCATAATTATCATTGGGTCGATTAGCGTACGCTTTCCATTATCTTCCTTCTGAAAGCATCTCGCCCGGCTTTGTTCGCTAAGATATTTTTTCCGTTTCTTGCGTATTAACTTAGACGAATTGCTAAATTTTATTCAAAGTAGGACAAACACAAATTTATTTTTTATTATTTCATTCAATGTTGGCTGAAAACTTTTTCTTTCATTTTTATTTTTTGGATAGTTCGGCTTATTTTCTAAGTTAAAAAATTCAAAAGTATTTGGAAAAGTTTGGAAGTTGAAACCAAACAAATCTTTTTTTTTTCCTTAGGAAAGAAAACTTTCACGCAAGATACGTGACAAAGGATGATTTATTATCTCTCCAGAAAATTTCGTTAATCTCCGTGACTAGACGTAATGGAGACGTGTACGACCAATACTAGATTTTGCTTGGCATTGGTATTGTACTTTTATATCCGAATATTATATAAAGTTTCAATACCGAAGGGAGTACCTTTTGATTAAAAATGTTCTGAAGATGACGGATATAGTTTTGTAGTGGGATATGTGGTCCAATCTTGAATCTTCCAATAATCCTTTAATCCTTTATTCACGCTTCTAGTGCCATTCTTCACTCGATTCTACTTTACTATTCTCAATGTACTCCGTCTCTGATCAGAATTTCAGAGACTCAGCTCAGCGTGCGCTTTCCATCCCGGATGCCAGCCGTGTACTCTAGAGAAGTACAGATCCGAACAGATAGTTCACGTCGACTGATACAAGCTATATATTATCGGTAAAGTGCTAACTCTCACGTATTTTCACATATAGAGTTGTATATATACAGAATAAGTTTATATATATATTACTCGCTGTGCACTGAATTTCAAATTCTGGTTTTGTATTGCATTATCTATTTTCCCTTACGTGGAAGCATTATGTTCTCTAACAGCAGTTTTCACTTAAAGTTCATTTTACGTTCCATGTTTATTTTTCTAGCTTATAGACTCTGTATATATTCGTGTTATCCTGCATGATACGGGTTTATTGATGCGGGTAGTGAAGCATTTCATTCCGAACTTTCTCCCGCTTTGTTGCATAATAATCTGCGCTAAATCTCAACGTTATTTGTAAAACGTATTGCGTGAATAAATCTTTTATTCATTTCGGGATTTTATCCTAGTTATTTACTAACTGTCGGTTTTATTCCTATTATTGTGGGTGCCAGACCGTGAGAAAATAAACTGAAAATTTTGATAAATTAGTCTAGCAATCTCTTGTTTTTCTCTGTTTCCCAAATGCACCAATTTTAGATGTTCAATGATGGATCTTCGCGTTATTCCCAAGAGCGTCGTGCGAACCTGCAAGTGGTCTAATCAGAATTTGATTTTTTTTAGCTATGTTCTTTCAATCACTTTGACAATAATGGATGGAAAATTGAAACGCACAGCCATGAAATTAATTTCTTAAATTTTATCTCGAATGTTTATCATTCTCTTTTTGCCAATTTTTTTTATTAAGCACGAATGTTTATTCTCTCTGTAAACTATGCGGATCTTTCGTATCAACTTAGCAGTCTTTTACAAATATCTGTATATTTATTTTTCTTAGAAAACTTTCCTGATTAAAAAAGACATTATTTTGACTGGTTTTAATTCCTAAAGGAACTAAATCTATTTTTCCAGTCTATAATTTCTTTCGTCTAAACGACTTATTCATAATTATATTTTCTTCTTTTCAATTTATAAGAATTAAAATTTTCTAAGAACTATTGCTCGAAAAAAACTCTTTTAATATTACGTGATTTAAAGAATAAAAGTAAAAGATTTACGATGAATGATAAATATGTGGATTAAAAATGTTTTGAAAACATCTTTAATCTACAAATTCTATATTTATCATGATTTAAAGATCATTTGATTTCTAAGAGAGACCATTTTCTATAAGAATTTTTTTAAATAGCTAAAATGCCTAGTAGAGACGAGCAGAGTTTTAAGTAACCAGGCTTTTATTCGGTTGAAGTGATTAAATTTTTGATTCTGCACTAGCTGTGTCGAGATTTGAAAAACTTTTACGATGTTTGTTCCTTTGTACTCGTGGCTTAAATGTTATATTACGAGAATTTCCATAGTTACATCAATCATATAAAAATAAGAATTTGACTATATAATTTGGAAGTTATGTAGTGAGTGTATGCATATAAAAATTGCCCATTCTTTGCTTTTGTCCGAAAGGAAAGTTATTTTTTTATTAAAAGTAAAAAGAGAAGAAGTGGTTTTCCTCATTTTAAGTAAAAAATTTCGTTTTCTTAATTTTAAATGAAAAATACGAGGTTTATTGAAAAGAAAATGAAGACGAATGAGGATTTCTTTCCACATTTCCAATGTACTTTAATATCACGTAAATTCTGAGAATAATTTTGATATTTTTCTAAAATTTGCACAGATCTTGTTTTACAGGTAATTAGAATAGTTACAATTAAGCCAAATGAGGCGATATGTTTGAGGATTTACAGAGATCACGCTAGATTGAAAAAGTGACAATATATCACATATAACTACTAGTTTTGCCTTTCCTGTTGAGTGATAAGCTTTAATTTAAATATGCAATTCAGCAAAGGCACTTACGATAAAATTTTCTGTAACTTCTTTTGTTTACTGCAACGTTATTGCTGGATGATTTTTAATTCTCTTGTATTAAAATGTGTATATTCTTTTTTTGTCGGTTGGTCAGTTCAAACATTTATTTGGAATGAAAATTTTGCCTTCAAAATCTTGTTAGAATATTTCTAATTTCCATTTTCTTCCATAATTTTTTGGAATACCGAGCGAGCTTGAATCTAATTTTATCTTACAGCTTATCGTTGGGATGCGTGTGTTAGGAATGAACAAACTTTCATAGGATAAAATCTAAAAAGAAAAATGACGAATACCAAGAATACATTTGTAAAACTGGAAATGCTTATTTTTACAAGTACAACATTATTATACATTGTTAAAATTATGCAGTTGCTTTTTCTCTCTTTGGAGATTTAACCGCATCGTTCAAAGGAATTTGAATATTTCTCAGAATTTTCTTGGCAAATTTTATTTTATCCACTTTATTTTTATTTTCATTATCCTTGCCCAATCGATATCTGTTCTATTTCTCTATGCAATATCATACTAGCTCCTTTTTTAGAGTTTAATTTCCTTTTTTCTTATTCCATTGTATCTCTTCCGAATCTGCTTTTTATATAACGAACTTTTCCTATTTTTATTTATTTCAGATATGTTTGTAGACTATTTCCTAACGAGAATAACCTCGAACAATGACAAAGTTTTATCATAAACGAGCGTATTTCAAAAAGTCCTTTCGATAACGAATTTATATTTTGAAAAATCCGAAAAAATTTGCTTTGGCTATACTGAATGGATAAACTTTTCTATATATAGTTATTCATTATTCATAGCCTTTTAATAAGCAACCTGCTAATTCTATTATATTGTGATAAGGGAAATATGCTTTAAAGCTTTTTCATTATGTACCTTGTGTAAACGTTCAGAAAAGAATCAATAGATTAAACAATTAGACAAGCTTAAATTATCAACCGAACAAGTTTAATTCTTCGTTTCGTCTACTAAATTTTTTTTCTTTTAATTAACTATGTTGTTATATGGTAAAAATGCATACCGAAGACCGGATTATTGATAAAAAATCAAAAGTACATAAAGAGTATTTGATTAAAAAAGATGGCAAACATCACGGTTTTTTTTGGGATACATTAAAGTTTATGTACTTTATCCGATATTAAATAAAGAATTCCATTTTTATACGGAAAAAGCTTATTATTGTTTTAAAATTCATATAAAAAAATCATTTTTTAGAATGCGAGTAATAACTATCGGTTTTATTTGTTTAATGTTATTATTTTGGAAAAAATTTCCCGGTACTCGAGTAGATTATTCTTCATTTTGAGCGCAAAGAAAAAGAAATCGAGCGTTTAATTTATCATCAAAAGTATCGGTTTTATTTGTTTAATGCTATTATTTTGGAAAAAATTTCCCGGTACTCGAGCAGATTATTCTTCATTTTGAGCGCAAAGAAAAAGAAATCGAGCGTTTAATTTATCATCAAAAAGTTACTGCGACACCAATTCAATATTATCCCCTTCATATCTTAAAGCTGGAGGAAAACATATTCGCATTATGAATAATTCATTTATTCTTATTTTCTCCCCTTCTCAACGTATCTTGTCTTTCTTTTAATTTTGGAAAAAAATCTCGAGTTTTTACATACTTAATATCTCCTTTAGTTTAGTGGTTAAGCAGATTGAATTGCTCTTGTTTCTGTCATACTAGTGACTAATAATTATGTAATAACATTACGGTGTTGTTATCGTTGGTATTGAAGACCATCTTTTAAACTGTTGTACTTTGAGCATAATTAAGAGAAATTTTTATATTTCAGCAACAGTTTGTTTGATAATCCTCCTTTAATGACAGAACTGAATAAAGTTACTTTCCTCTTGCCAAAGGGAATTACAGTAGATGAATGTTTTGAAAGAGAATAAGAGAATTTAACAGAAAATAATTTGCTGTTTGTGGCTTCATTATTACCGTGTTTATAATCTCAAATGCACTGTATTTCTCAAATCTTTTATTATACGACTTTAGTCTTTATATAATTAGTCAAAATTTAAAATTTAGTCTCGGATTTTTAAAAATCTAATTATGTGTAATTAGAGGAGAAAATTATTAGTTCATTCTCCAAAGATTATTCTTTCCTTTCTAATTATATTTATAATTGTTTTCCTGGTGAAAATTAGTAAGAGGATCTTTAACTTTGCCATTTCTTCTTGCTAAATGCCTTCTTATTATCGACAAAAAAGTTTTTAAATATATGATTTTACGAGTTTCTTTCCTTATCTTCTCATTCGAGTTCTGCGCCATAAGTAATCTAGAACATTTTTTTTTAATGTTTTAAAGTCAACTAAGAAACTCATTAATTTTATTACCGGAAATGATTTCAATAAACTTTATATAAAAAAAATTCCACCGACTCGCTTAAATTTATTTTTGATAGATTTTTGAAATTTTTCAACACTAAAAATCGATGCAAGAGAAGTAAATAGCCTTCAAAAATTGTAAATCTTCTCTTTAATAAAGTATATTTATTGCGTGTAAAGTTAATTACTGTATATAATTTGTAAATTTTTGTCGATCAACTTTAGATTTTCTCGTATTCCTTATTTTAAATCCATGTATAAAAATCTGCATAGGCTATACTGTTTTTATAGTTAACAATGATTGTTTCTTATAAATCAATAAACTGATGTTAAACTCCATTCCTTTTTGAAAGTTCAGTGTCAAATAATATTTTAAAAATATTTAATGCTCTTATTTTGATAGCTGTATGCTAGCAAATAATATTATTTTTAAAGATTTAACATAATTTTGGGATTATGTATGCAGTTAATAACAGCAACTGATGCCTGATATTTTATCCGAATAAGTTTGAATTTTCAGATACGTTAAGTCATTAATTTTCATCTGAGCTTTCCACTTAAATATTTTTACTAATTTTATATTTTCTGACCGTATGAATTTTATTTCGTTTTACATTCGAATGAACAGGATTTACATATCGTCCATTTCTAAATAATAAAATCAATGTTTTTTCAGGAAAAATATATATATATATAAAAAGAAAGATATATATCGAACTAGTAGATCTTGACTCTAAATATCTTTATGTAGTCTATACAGATGATTATATGTCTATATAGGCAGTAAAGGAAATATAAAGTATCCATTTTTGACATTATGAAATATATATATGGTTCCATCTCGCTATCTATTTCAATATTTTCCAGATTTTTGGATATTTTTAACATTCCTACATAAACTACTGAAATATTGTAAGCAAAAATTTTAAATATTTTTCTAAAAATATTTTCTCAAATTATTTTTCTAAAACACGTTATTATAAATGAAAATATTTATAAATTTTCGAGATTTTCTTCTTTATCGAATAACAAATAATACCAAGAATGAGTAAATTTCAAATTTTTGACCAATTTTACTGGATAAGATCGTTGAAAACAGTTTTGATAAAACTGACAAACGATCATCCACCTCTTTGGTATTTAACTATAGGAAACAATTTTTATCAATTGAAACCATCAAAGATTTTGTCAACGGATTGAAGCTGCGCATGAAATAGTTGGTAAGAGAATATTGCTAGGAGCGATACAAGACTTTCCTTAAAAGAAAACCATTGATCCGTAAACGTAATACGTTCTTTAGTTGAATAGACTACGTTACGCACTCGAATATGGTAGATATTTTCACTATATATTCATGAATTCAAAGAAAAGTCAATAGGAAAGAAAACTATCCAGACTGTATGAAAGAAGACGAAAGGAATACTTCAGAAAATACATTTGAAACTCAAAAGGTGACATTACATTTGATGCTGGGAATGAGGAGCTGCTTCTACGGTCGTAGTGGGAAAGATGCTTCGTGTCAGAAGCTGTGTTACGCATACTTTTCGCAGAAAATGCAACATTTTTTTTCCTATTCTTAAATTTCTACCATTTCTCTTTTTACTCGAGAAAGCTTAATGTAAAAGAATATAATGCTATTGTTTACACAGATATTAAATTGTATTAAATATGTACACATATTTGAAAAGAAACTTATTAAAGAGGAAAAATATTTTCTCTTTTTGATCTTATAAAATATATTCTATTAAATCCGAAAGAAGAAAAAAGAAATATGTTGTTATTTAGATAAGTTTAGAATTTCCATATTTCCGGAAAAAAGCCAGGCTTTTATTTTTCCGAATTTATTTTTAAAAAGCATATTTTACTTAAACTCTTACATTTCGTAATAGGTATTAATTAAGTTTTTATGAAAGCTTCTTGGCAAACTTTTTTTAAAAATAGCTTTAGAGTAAACAACGAAATATGAACAATATCGTATTTTCTAAATTAAGTGATTTAAACTAATACCATTATAGAATAGAAAATTTCAAAAAAAGAAAAAAAATAGATTCTAGATATCATTCGACAAACGAAAAAATACAAAAATGTATAATAATAATTAAAAAGTTATTTAATAATTTTTATCTTAATTATTTATATTTCCTTCATACTTTCCAAAATTAATTAAAACAAGTAATCATTTTTATATTGTTTCGTAGCAGAATTTAGTGTAATATTTTATATATTTTATTTACGCAATTTCACACTTGTAGGTGACTTTATTTATATATTTTTTATATTTCATTAGTTTTATACTGTATGACTCGATTCATCTCGCATAATCCAGTAAATTCCTTAGAGAGACGACACAAACTTTTTGCCTTTTATTTTAAAATTCCATTTGAAGATACCCTAAAGACAATGTCTAAATAACAAAGAAAGAAAACACTTTATTTACTCAACTTTTCTCCCAACGTTTCATTGTAACAACAGTTTTTTTTGCTTTCAATTAATAACAACATTCCAGTCGGATACGCATCAGAAGATTGATGCAAACACAAACGAAGTAAAAAAAAATATGTCGACAATAATTCATAAAAGCAATGTATTAACTTTCGTGTAGATGTTTGACGATAAAAGTAATAAAATCGAATTGGTTTATCGATCATCATAATTTGTTCACATATATTTGAGTCTTAATTTATAATTTCGGCTTACGATGAAATAAACTTTTATTATCGATAAGATCGCAAACATTTACCGATGGTGCACTTGTATATAACTCTCTATTTATGTTTTTTTTTTTTATTATTACTGATTACGATTAAAAAATTTTTATACTTTCAAAATTTTATATTAGACTATTTGAGTGTGTTAAGGACGTTTAAGTTTTTTCAAACTTCTCAGCTAATCCTTAGATATTATATAATTTTATACCGAATCTTCTTTTATGATATTTTGATAAAATGCTTATTTTTTGGTTAAAATTTTCTTGGAAAGGAAATTATCATCTTTTCAGAGATGACAAGACAAAAGTCGAAAACTTAATGAGTGAACTAATTCATTAAATCTGAAAATAAATCCTGAGTAGTTATTCAGAAATTTCAATTATAAAGTTATATACCTACTTAAATGATAAAATTAGTTGCATTATTCAGTTTTATCCGAGCTATTCATGATAGTTGCATAAATATTTATGTTCTTCGCTATTTACACAAATTTGAAATCTCTCGAGTCAGAAAAGTGATAATTTATCAAACTTCACACCGCTTATTACTACACTACTGTCAAACTTTTCGAAGTGCGGTAATAAACGGTATTACTAAACATAACAAAAGCATTTCTTAAAAAAGAAAAGAAAAAAGTAAAATTTCCTTTCAGAAAACGTTATTTTTAAAGAAAAAGAATAATGCAAACAGATGAAAGGTTTGAAAAACCTCGAATTATACAATGCATTTATAGGTTTCTTTGGCAACTTTTAAAGATTGGAAAATGTAATAATATAGAAAGATATTGGAGAAAGGAACAGCGTGTTAGGATCATGGAAGGAGTAAGAGCTAGAAAGAGAGAGTCGACAGAGATGCTTTCATTTTCATAGCTTCACCGCCCAGTGGAACGAAACGGGGTCGTTTAAAGGATTAGGTAGAATGAGGTTGGTATAAATCGATACTACTGCTTTTTCGGTTCAAACCTCAACCACTCGGTCCTATAGAGGAAATAAGAGGACATAGTCGTGCCAGGGTTTAGTAAACAACCTCTAGATTGTGCAACGAGATCCTGTACGTCTCCGTTATCGATTGTTAGGAAAAGAATCGTCGTCTATTCTAAAAGCCCGGTGTTGTATATATAAAGACTAAAGTAGTCTAACTATCTCTCGTTTGAAAAGCAGAAAGATTCTAGCTGTTTTTCACCTTTTATACGAGATGAGATTTTTAGCAAACGGCTTCTGACAACATCGCTTTGTTTTCATCTGTTTTGGTGACAACAACGTTTGGATTTGAACCTTTGCGGCTTTACGAGAGATGAGTTTGACAGGATACATTCTTGTGACAAAGTATATTTCTTTCTGTAAGTTTTAACTTTCAATCTGCTCACGGCTGTTCCATTCACCGGTTAGGGAATTTTCTTCTTTTTCACATCTAATCGGGTTTATTTTCACTTTTATTCGCTTCACATCCACTTCTTACACAGTTTTATTTCTTTAAAATATTTTATCGATATAATTGCTAGATTAGTTAAAATTTAATGCCGAGATTAGCATTTATTCTATAGTCTGTACAATCGATTATGCATTTTAAGTTGCGTAAAACAACTGCGATAATTAATATTTATTAAATATATTTCAACAATAACGATGACGATAATTTGTTTAAAATGTTATTTTATCGCTCGATGATAAAATATATTTTCAATTAAAAATGTTTTCGGAATGTTGTTTTGACTGGTGCTTTTTTTCATTTTAGAATTTATAACAGCGTTAAAGTTATATTAATCAACTCAAACAAAACTGAATGGAGTGTTTAACAGCATTTTGATACAAAGACAAGCTTGGAGAAATGGTCAAAATTCGATCCAATCCTTTTAACTTTAAGCTGTCGTGACATTGTGCAATACCTAGTCACGTAACCCAGAAAAAATATTGAATAATCTTTTTTTTCTCTTTTTTCCTTTCTACTAACAGCTCTTGGAATTTTTTCCTTTTATTCATTATAGTTTCTGAATTGCAATATTGGAAAACCGAAGGTTTTAACATTAAAGATCTTTCTGTTTTTTTATTTTTTTTCGAATTTAAAATATGTTAAGTGTTTTAGTCATGTTAAACAGCGCACTATTAGGTTGTCGCGCTATAAATCATAACATATAATTAATCCGAAAAAATACGAGTAAAATTAGAGATGATTTTTTTTTCCGAGGCAAGATTGGTTGTACTTACTGTTAATAAATCCTACTGAGAATAAAAATAAAAGAAAGTTTATTTAATAGACGTGTCTGCGACTGTACACAGTAAAACCCCCTACCTCCAGTTGAAAGCTTTAAAAAGATCAAAGAGCAACGAGTTTTTTAAAAATGAAAAAATAGCTAGTTGAGTTTGAAACATTTCTAAATTACATTGATAATTTATTATCTGTCAAGAATAATTATGAAACATAAAAATTATATTAATTTAATGTTGAATTTTAATTGTTTTTTACAATTACACAGTTTTTTTCGCTTCAGATTTATTCGCGATAGCTGATGGATAATTTAACTTTTCATTTAATTATAAAGTAAGTTTAGGCACGGTTATTAAAAAGTAGAAAATTAATTTATCGGAGATTTTTCCTTCTAACTAGTGCTCAACGCTACAGGTCAGATCGAAATGGCCGAAAATCTATACGTTCTGGTATAACTGACGATTGAATACGCTGTATCAAGTTTAAGCATTCATTTTGCGCTCTTCAATTCTCAATTAACGTTTTATCTACCTTTAAAACCACGTTGATAGTTCTCGTGATTATATAAAAGTAAAATTTCTCCTGTACATAATTATGCGTTACATGTTGCGAAAGAAACTTTAAGAAGAAACAGGTTAATAGAATTTTCTATCCGAATCGTCTCTTTAATCAAATTTGCGGGGAAGCTGTTTATGATTAATAATTATCTGTTTTAGGGACATAAAATGACAATTTATAACATATGCAGTTATTATATCTCCTAGTTATTCGGACAATGATCGAAGCTTTGTCATTTAAAACTCTTACAAATGTATTTTTACATCTTATCTCATGGTTTTCTTTAACTCGTTCGCTTCGCTTCAGATTTCTTATTATCTCTGTACTCGAATGATATATTCTAGAATCCTGTTTTTCTTTCTAATAAAGGTATTCAATCATCTGTTTATCTTTGTTATATTTTACCTGCTTTTCATTTACTGTTTACATTTTATTCAATCGTATCTCCACCGGAGACAAGCCGTCATTGTGATAAATTCATCCAAATTCTAAACATCGTTGGCCGATAGAAATGCTAATAAATAGGAACAACCGTGCTTTCTAAAATTAATAGTTTCGATCAACGAAATAATTTTTTATTAATTTTTTTTCCTATTCCGTAACTATTTTTTTAAATTTAAATGTTGAAAAAAGATGTTTTTTGGAGAAATATTAAATGGAAAAAAAATTAAAACGAGTTGCGGCGTAAGTTACGTCATTTAAAGATATTAAATATTGATTAGAATATCATTTAGCTACTTCTTGATTTTGTTTTGTTGCAATATCTGTGTCGCACCTGGAGTATAAACATATATAGATGTTTGGAAAAGCTGATCAGCGACCGACTGATTGCCAATTGATTGATCATTCTGATGCTGTACTGTTGCTTATTTTGTTATTTTTTTTCTGGACTGAATCATTCTTTTATAACAGAATAGTGGATAACGATCTGCTACAATAGCTTCAGAAGCAAAACGAGAGCGGTAATGAGGCAAAATATAGATTTTTTACCATTTCTGTTTAACGCGAAGATTATTTTAAATAAGAATATGTATATAATGACAAGAATTTTCCGCCAGCTTGTAACAAAAAAAGATATCCAAAATTCTGTTTAAAGGAATGCGGCTGTATTATTATAAATCATATTTTTTACATAAATAGAAAATTGGATAGTTTCTAAATTAAACGGAAGGAATAAAGTATCTGAATAGAGATGCTGTATTCGTCACAAATTCATTTAGTCTTTTTTTTATGTCTTGCACATATCTCATTTCGTCCGTTCATTGAAAACACCGAGAAAATGTAAGATATTTGGTCAAAAGTAAGAAAAGTCGAATGGTATTGGCAGCCATCATTCTGTGTATGACATAGCAATCAGTACAAGAGAATAATCTTATTTCAAATATTAAAAAGACAAGAAGAATAAAAAGTAGAGATCGGAAAGCATTTACTAACACATCTGTGATCTGATTGCGATGAAACTTTCCAGGAAATATTTAATTTTCATTCGGTAATTGTTATATATACTTTTTCCACTTTCTATATTTTTTTCGCTGTTTAATCGCGCAACTTTTCAATTTTTGAAATGTTGCGCCATTAAACGACAGTCGCTACTCCGTCTAATTTTTTTTTTTACTGACTGTTTCACATATTTTTAATTGTATCGGAG
Source organism: Olivierus martensii (assembly GCA_000484575.1). NCBI lineage: Eukaryota > Metazoa > Arthropoda > Arachnida > Scorpiones > Buthidae > Olivierus > Olivierus martensii. Next base: position 26,042 of record AYEL01084873.1, read on the forward strand.
TCTTACGAATAAATAAAAAGGTATATACTACAATTTATACTTTATTTTTCTTTGGTATTTTACGTTGTACACGAAATTTCCGTTAGAATCTTTCGAAAATATGAAATTATTAATATTGTAAATCATCAATGAATGCGATTTAGCTTTTAAAAATGTTATTTGCAGCAACTCTATCGAACTAAAGAAACGACAAAAATATTCGAAAGATAAAATTAAAACATCGTATCTGTAACAATTCCTCGAATTTTATGATTATTATTCGTTAGTAATCTTCTAATAATGTAACCACCAATCGTAACTTTTGCTTTATCGCATTAAGTAATTTGCCGAACCATATTCGCTACTTTCTAATCGTTTTTTAATGGTCGGCGATATCTTAATCGATTAAGGAGATTAATAAATCTGATTTAATACCTAATCGTTAACAATATTACTAAAGAACTTAGAATCACTTAAACAGATGGCTTCTATGGTTTCTCAAAAGGTAGCGTGTACGAGATGACTAGAATATATTTATTTTAATGGATCCGTTCGTTTTTTACAAAAATTAATACAAATTGTTTTCGAATCGTTCAGTTTTCCCGTTAATTTAATCTAATTCAACTTTTCTACTTCGTTACAACTTATTTCTAAACTTTAAAAATTAACTTAATTTAGGTTATTGGGCCTTTTATGGGATTTCTAGATTTCTAAACCGATCAGATTTATGAAAAGAATAAAAACCAAGACGTCTGACTCCGTTATTTTTCGCGAATTTACGATTATCGAAGGAAAATAAGTGGTTTGCCTTACCGACAATGTGTAGAAATGATCCTATCATCAGAGGAAACCACTTGGGCACAGCCATGAATGGTAGCTGACAACGTGACATGTCCTCCACGTGCAACAAGCCGATCCTCTGGACTCTGATTAATACGATCAGCTCGTCAGACGTCTGTGCTTCTCCTGGTTCCGACAGTCTGACTGGTACCGGATCTGTGGCACCTTCTGAATTCAGCCGTTTTGAATCAGCCTAGGCAATCGAGTTGCTCCACTTCGTTGGAGGTGGGAAGGGAAGTTGGTGTGAGTCGAGTAGATCGATCCGAAAGGTAACTTTTCCTCTGTGTAACTTTTCCAAAAAACTATTATACTTGTTCACTTTTACGGAAATATTTCTCCTGTGTCTTAAAAATACATTTTTGCACCAAAAGAAAGATACAGTTTTCAATTCTGTATTTAATGTATGAGCGCGCGCACCGAACGGATCCGTAATGTAGAGTATAGGAAGAGAGATGTTCTCTCTGACTTCTTCGGTTCATTCCATTATTTATAAAATAAGAAATATTAATTCCTGTAAAATATAAAAATGTATTTTAAATGGTAAAATAATTGCGGAATTAATAGCTTTTCCCCTAAGCAAATTTAATCGTTCGGATTGCGAATATAGCAACAATTTTAAAAATTGAAGCAATTAGAGGTTGATTTAAACGCTAATAACAGATAAGCGTGGCTAAAATAAACCTTACTTATCTGTTACAACTCTATTAATCTCAGTTAATAGCTCGGTAGTAATAAGAATTTATGGATATGGTTGCTTTAAGGAAGGAGGCGAATGTCCTTTTTTGTCAACTGTACGTATATTAACTTGTCATAATTATTGTTTAACTCTGTCTTCGGGATTTGTTATTGTCTATATTGTTCGGTTATTCGGCAGTAGTTCGGATCCTTTATATAATAACGAATAGCGTATATCCTACAGATGACTACAAGTCAATAATCTCTTCCTTTTGTCCTCTCCGCTTTATTTAATGCCGCGTCACTCAGACCAGAAACTCTTCTCATCGAATTTTCAGAATATTTTTTATATAAATAGTTTAAATAATTATCATTGAAAAAATTGTTTGTCGACGTTATGAATAACTTAAATATTTTTATAAATATGCGAGTTTGGCACTCATTATTTTTTATATTCCATAAATGAAGAATTAATTGGATAAAGCTGTCCGAATTTTCGTGTGTGTTTAGTCATTTTTTAAAATTCCTCTTAGAACATATGAATATTTATGGACCGTCTTCTTAATTAACGAAACTTTTTTTAATAATTATATATATTTTTTAATATTAAAACTGTAAAAATTACTGGCAGAAAGCTTTTATAAAGATAAATGAAAACTTTTGAGTTATTAATTTGTCTGGGCAGATTTATTCGCTCTTTTTTTCCTCGTATATTTTTGATATTTATTAATTTTAAAACGCAATTAATTACAAAGTGTTTCTAGTTATTAACATAAAATTCCAAATTAATTTTTAAACGGGGGCAAAGACAGACGTCATTGATGACAATTCTAAGCACTTCATTACGATTCTAATTTCTTAATTAGAATTATTTCTGTTGCTGGTACTTCTCGAAAATTTAATTTTTACATTGTTACTAGAATAGTAAGTTGCGTTTTTTTTTAACTTGCCAGCTTCTTGCCAGTCGCATTTGTGGTTACAATTTGTAAATTATTCATGCAGCATCAGTTCCTATTCCTTTTTTGCTGGATATCAGAAAGCGAAAGAATTTTACTGGAGCGCGTTTAAGAGAGCATTCTTTTATTTCTTGAGCTCTCTTGGGCGTTAAAATATGAATTATCCAGACTGAATAAAAAAGTCTTACCGAATGGGAATAGCACATTACTGGTCTGAGTGACCCTGAGAATTTTCTTTATATCATATACATAAGTACCGAAAAAAGCTTTTCTAAACAAGAGGCGATTCTCTAGAGGTTCTACTTCCAAAATTTAAGAAGTGAGACATTCTCTCTAAAAGACAACAAAAATCTGTTGTTTTCTTTATATATTCCTTTCTCTTTATTGTCCCTTAACGTACCTATCCTAGGCCCATTGAAGTAATTAATAAAAAATATAACAATTTAATGATGTTTACCAACTATTTGAGTATAATATAAAATTCGTTGACAAATTTAATTCTTATTCTTAACTTTAATCTGTTTCGACTTACTTATTTATCTGTTAAATTATTAAAATAGATTTAAAGGCGGTATGACGTTAGATTAGTTTTTGGCGACTTAATATATTATTAAATCAGTTTTAATCTGTATTTACGTGCAAAGTTTTTAGAAGGCTTTAAATGTAATTAAATCTCTCGGGCTTAGAATGGACCAGTTGAAAGATTTGTGTTATTTATTTTTAATAAGCACAACACTATTAAAAATGCTCATTAATGATGTAATAGTAAAGAGAAGTTAGTAAATATTTGATAATTTTATGCTGGCGAAATAATTTATTGCGCCAACTGTTTACGTTTCTGGTCAAGTGCAGTAATTATGACTGATTATCTTTAATTTTGGATTTCGCTCTTATTGATAAAACTCGCATTTTCTTATTTTCCTTTTCACCTTATTTCCATAGAATTAATATTTAGATGGTTTTTACTCTTCATAAATAAGGAAAAACATTCCCGGGGAAGGATCTAATTTGTGTTCTTCGATAACATCTCCTAATTGATATATGTCTGTTATTTATTTAGATATAAAAATCGATGTAGACTAACTCGCCCATGTATATATGTACTGGTGCGAATAAAGTAATGCTCAAAGTTACGGAAAACAAGCGCAGACTACGAAAAATTTCAAAAATATAAGACGTAAGATGAATTTAGAATGAATATATTTTTGGCACATAATTTTACATTTATTCATTTTTTATTCTTTCGAATACGTACTTAAATATAATATTGAAAAAAGCAGTTGGTATGTATCGACTAGAGATTATTCAAAATAAAAAAGATGGCTTTTCAACAAATTTAAATAAGAAGCGTTAAATGTTTTTGCATTCAATCATCCTCATTGTTTATTCTATTTTCCAATTCAATACGACTTATAACCTTACTGAATAAATATAATTGTTTATTTCCAATGTTTATAGAAGAAAATGTCTTATTTTGTATTTTGTGCAGATATATTAAAAAAAAAACTATAAACATCTGATACTGTTAGAATAAGATTGCAGTCGAGCAGACATGGAATATATTTTGAAATGTTAACATATGTAAATTATTTTCTCCGCATAAAATGCATCTTGATTTGTAGACTTTACTCTTTACTCGTGTTCCAGTTTCATTAAATAATATTCCATATAGCTACATATATTTTCTTTATCACCATTCGGACAAATTATCAATTGGCAAACTGGTACCGATTTTTGATTCTAGATAAAACTGTCTGGTAACATTTGATATCCTTTTTTTGAATAAATACTTTTTCCTTTTTTATGCATTAGTTTATTATTTATATCCTTGGAATTTTATGCCATTCTCGGGTGTCACACTTGCCAAAAGGAATTAGCCATAGATATCGTAAGTTGAGTCTAAAAATAAAATTGAATAATGAGGCAAAATACCTTAATAAGTTATTCTGTTACAGTCGAGTTTTTTGTACGGTGGTGGAAGTATCGACAAAAAAAAAAGTGTTTGCGGAAGAATTTAGATAAAAATTAAACTTAACAGAGAATAAATATTAGATTACCAAATGAAAACAAACTGAGTACAAACAAGCCTTTACAATGTCGGTATCAACTTAGCTCTCAAAAGACATAAGCTTTCTCTCTCGAATTCTTGTAGTGGATGGATCGATGTGCTTTGCACTAAAATATTTACTCGTGTAAACCAATCACAAAGTTCATAGAGTCGAATCTTGCCAGACGTGGGCTATGTGACTTTTCGGTCAATTACTTTTCCGTCCAACTAAGAATCATTTTGTTTTAGATGCAACTAAGTTGGAAACAAGAATTTGTACTCTTCTTATTTACTAAATTTATTTCACTTGGATTATTTACCGTGTCGAAAGATCTAATCCAATAAAATACTTTTAATAGTCTCGAATAGTTTTAGAATAACTTGCTGTTTTTGTAAACGGAAAGGAAGTTGCTTTTTTTCTGATGTAAGAAATTTACTGATTATAACTGAACCGACGAGGAATGTAAAGGTTTAGTCTGACTTTCTCTATAATAATTATATGTTCTTTGGAAAATAAATAACTAGTTGTGTTGTGTTTGTTTCTATATCATTTGGAGTTTCGATCCAATTAAAGAAAATATTTTTTACAATGTTTTCGAAACGCTTCGGGCATCTAATCTCAGTTGTTTCCAGGAGTAATTTGCTCATATCATGTTTTTACACGCTTTAATATATCGATGGAGTAGTTATCGCTAACTACTTTTGATTTTCATCATTTTTTTTTCCTGTAGTAACAGACTGTATTAAGATGACGCGACGGAGAAAACTGCTCTTGTTAATCCATCATCGTGGAAGGATAAACGATGTCGATATTTATTTTTATTTATAGTATAAATTAAATTTCTAATTTCCTTGACCGGACTCTGCTATCTATAGGATTAACAATCATTTCGAATATGCAAATATTAAACAATTATCCGAGAGAACGAATTGTTCCTCTCGGGCATATCAGTACAATACACGGAATCGAAACAGGATGGTTTCCAGTTATATAATCATGTAACGGTTAAAACTAGCCATTGTATTGTCTGTCCATTTCCACATTCCTATGAATATTATCTTTATGTTTATACAACACAAATTTTCCGTTCGAATCTCTAACATCGATTCGATATTTGGTTCAAAAGCGGTAATATTAAGCCAGACATTATAAATGCAAACCGATAATTTCCGTTTAAAATGCAACAAATGTGTTAAAATTTTATAAAAAAAAAAAAAAAAAAAAAAAAAAAAAAAAAAAAAAAAAAAAAAAAAAAAAAAAAAAAAAAAAAAAAAAAAAAAAAAAAGAGAGAGAGTAATACTCGGAAGCTGCGACTCGATGTGATTACGAAAATATTTCGAAGAAGATAATAGTCTTGTTCCGAAAGTAAGGTATATTTGAGACATCTATAATTTATTGCGTTGTGGCTAAAAATACAAATTTTAATCCGAAAAACTCGTAAAATTTGTATTTTATTTTAAAAAATACGGTTCTATCACTATGTAATAAAACTTTTAGATATAAACGTTTCAAATAAAGAGATATTACTCGTTTCGAAACAGAATTTTTTTTTTAAAGCTTATGTCTCAAATCCCATATATCCCGAACTTTTCTATATGCATGTACTGTACATATCTAGTAAAGTCCCTATGGTGATGGTGTATATATTTATATATTCGCATATCTTGTATACAAAATATGGAGAAAGTGAATAAACAGTAATATCCACGATATATCAGAAATAGCATGCACAGAATGAAATTTTTGAACCAGTCCAAAAGGATATTGTGCAGGTTACGTCCAAAGAATAGAAAGTTCGCCTTCCAATTTTTTTATTCCTTCTGCTACATATTGGTTCGTTTACGCATTTATTCCATTCGAATCTTCCAAAATCTTTGTATCAAAAAATTTAATTAAAGTTTTTTTTTTTACTTTTTCGTATACCGTAAACACTAAACTTCATTTCGTTTTTTTTTTTTTATAAATATTTGAAGTTTGTTCTAATTCTTCTAAAATTCTAAAAACAAATTCGAGTTTTGTTTATCTTCCAGACCTCAGTCGTTTCGATTATATGATTCGTTTACAAAATTCATAATTTAATGTTCGAAAACCGTAAAAAAAAAGTTAGTAATGAAACGTAATAAAAACATCTCTATCGTCAGAAAAAATAATGAATTTTATTTAATCTTCGTGAATTAAGTAGGATTATTTGAATTAATTGAGGATTGACGCAAACAAAATCTTATTCTGTCATTAACTTAGATTTGAGAAAAATATTTCTTTAGGGTTTTTATGTAAATCGATGAACAACGCAAAATAATAAATGAAGTCTGAATTCTGTTTTTATAATCAAAAATCCGAAAATGCCAGAGGGAAACAAAAGATTTAACCATTTTTTTTCCTTATTCAGTAAGATATTAGAGAAAAACTGTCTCGATAAAATGAATGATCTTGATTATAAACAGTTCAGACGATACTGGCAGATAAATTAAAATTAATTACGTGAATTTTTAGCTATATATAAATTAAAAAAATTCAGTTTAAAATGCGAAACAGAATCGTGAATATAGTCTGATGTTGGATGGAAAACATCAAAAAAGATAATAACTAACGATCGTTTTTGGACAACCATTCTGTTTATCATTAAGAAATCTTTAAAAATAATTTGTTTTCGTAATTTGTAAAATTAATAAAGAAAATTTTCGACCATTTTTCTGCATTTACTCTATGAAATAAGGTTTCAGTTTTCGTAAAAATATATATTTTTACACTTGGCAAGAAATAATAAGTAAAAAAAAATCGCTTCTAACAAACAGAATGCAGGAAAACAAGAAAATCTTTAAAACATAAATCTAGGTGGTTAGAATCGTCATTTTGATGTTGATTTTTTTCGTGACTAGATTTTTTTTTAATTAAAGAAGAAGTACAATAATTGGTAAAAGGCGGTGAGTTTTAATCTTCCATCTTAGTGGTTTATACCAAAATCGATATAGAAATGCATATCTTATTCCAAAAGTTTAAACCTTATCCTGGAAAGATTCGATATCAAATCAGTTTAGAACGTTTTTAGTGGAAATTGTGATTTTCCAGATGGCATTTAAAAAGGAGATGGGAATTTCGAAAGAAAAATATCTTGATATATGTGAATATATAAGAGGGTGAAGCCGTGAGTCAGCCATAAAATAAATTAACTCGAATATGACACTTTAAACAACAATGCTTTTATTTTTACTGGATATATTTAACAATTCCTTTTTCCTCAGGGCAAAATACCGATAAATTCGGCATATTTTTTAAAATAAAAAACGGCAGCAGTTTTATTATTAGTAGTAAAATTTATCTCGAATTTTCGTTCAATTTTCGCTACTAAGTTAACTGGCCAGATACGCCACTTTAGACGTTATTAAAATTATATAATCGATAATATCATGTAACGGATAATCGATGCGTTTCGATAGTATCCGATTATTCTATTCTATAGCGACATAAGTGTAATTCCTGAATAATGTAGGAAATCCTTTCAAAAATATCGAATTTTCCGCACTAGAAACTTAGGGAAAATTCCGTTTTGTCCCAAGAGCGTCAATATTTTCCCTTAGAGGGAGAAAATTCTATCGTCCACTCCATTATCCATTTGAAATTTCCAATCGTTCCTGCAATAAAATTAAGTTGCAACCCTTTTAAATTACAAAATAGAATTTTACTTCATTAAAATTTCATCTGTGTGTAAAAACGTAGCGCTTTAAACTCTTCTATATTAGATTCTACTGGGAAAATAAAATCAGGCAATGTTTTAAAACAGCGAATTATCAAATAACGGCGACTTATTTAGCTTTCTTAATATACATCTTATGGGAAGAATCGAGTAAGGAAGCAAAAATAATACAATATTTATTGATTTGATAGAGAAGAAAAAGGGGGAAACGTCTCATCGCATGCGGAGATTGCATCAAAATTCCAGCTTAAGTCTGCACCAGGAACAAAAGGGGGCAAAGAAATGATGACAACAGTAAAAAGGTTGGAGGAAAATCGAAATAAAAAGAACTGGACATTTGTCTTTGGCAGCAGCAAGGAATGATGGTTGTTGGAGAGAATACTATAAATATAATGTACTTTTATACTTTATAAAATCTACAGGTAGGTCTTTTGCTTTGGAAAATAAGATTAACTCTTATTTAAAGCGGCTTTTCGCTCAACTATATATATCTTTTCTTGATTTTATACGTTACCTAAAAAGAAATAAAGCTCTGTAATCTCCATATTATATGTATTTATGTTTCTGTAACAAGACTGAAAATACATCAATAACAAATAATGACAATACTTTTCTCTGATTTTATATATATCTTGCTTATATATAATTATTTCTTTCCTCGTAATAAATATTTGCTTTAAAAAACATATTGAAAAAAATGTATATATTCCTTTTTTTTTCATAACTTATTTTAGAATTTTTGCAAAATTCATGACTCGGCTAGAAATATATTGATTGTTTAAACATTTCACTGAATTAAAATCGGAATTTTTTCTCTCTTCTTTTTAGCAGAAGTTTACTGCCATATAAAATATTAACTTATTTTCGATATATTTCTGCATCTGAGAACACATTTTTAATTCGATAATCTTTTAATGTATTAAAAAAAATTATTTTAAATAATATTTTAATATAACGATGATATAAAAATGGAAGTTATAAATATATTTTCAATAAAAATAATCGAGAGAAAGAAAAATGATTAAAAGCAACGACAGAAATTTGATGTTATTACGAGAATATAGTATATAAGAATATATAATTCGAATAATTTATGGAAAAATTCACTGAAGATTATCGTTAAACAGTTTAGAAATTTAAATAATTGAATAAAAATAAAGAAGGAAAATCCAATATTTAATTCAAAGAACGAGATTTACTTATGTTTTTATCTATTTAGAGTTTTCAAAAGCACGAATTTAAAATTTTCAGTTTCATTTTTGAAAGTTTTAAATATTTATGTCTCGAATTCTAAGTTTAAATTTATTTAGAATTTTTAGTTTTAAATATTTAATAAAGTAGCGCATTTTTTTCCGTATGTAAACAATAAGTAATGCGTTTAGTATGAGAAAAAATTTAATGAAATAAGAGAATATTCAAATATTTTTCTTTTGTTAAGAATTATTATTTTTAAATATTTTATTTTTATTATTCATTGCTGATTTTTTAAAGATCTTTGAAAATATGAGACTGCCATTAATGCTATTATTGTTCTAGATTGATTTATAGTTCCTAATGTGCCTCCTTTACGTTTCCATCAATTAAATTTATTCCTAAATATCGTCTAAAACTCTTCAAACGATGAAAAATCTGATCAAACATTCGAATATTATTAGAATTATTCGTGGTTTATCTTCATGTTGCGCGTTTTCTCAGTGTTTACATAGTTATACAATGTTTATACATAGTTTACTTTTATAAAGTCCAGTATATTCAAGTATTCGTGTTTATGTTTTGTATGGTTACACATGTTGCGTGGGGTTTTTAAATCTTTATTCAATCAATTTTTCGGTTGTCTGATAAATATATAACAGGCATTCTATTGGTACTTATTTATGCAGCTCTGCAATATTTATTTTTGTGGCTGTTTAAATTGTTAAATAGATTGAAATTTTTTTTTATATTTATCTCGTTCAGTTTTATTATGTGGCAAGAAAAGAACTTTTACGCAACACTTAAATTTATTAGTCTGCTGAGTTAATAAAACACTGTATTATTATTATATTTATACAGTATAAGTCGTGTGTGCCGTAGGACTATATATAAGTTTGTATGTGCCGTAGGAGCGCAAGTATTTGCAATAATGTATGAAATGAGAAATGTCTGCTATGATCATCAATTTGAATCATGAATGATCTAATCATTAATTGAACTGAACCTTCATGAGTAATTTATCGATTATTTCTGTAACATTCCATAAAAATGAATATAATTTTTTTTCGGATAAATTTTTAATGGTACTGACTTAAAACAATTTCCATTAGTTTATCTTTCTCCTCTTCAGGTTATCCCCTAAATTCCAAAAAAATTTAGCAAAACAAAATGTATGAAATGAGAAATGTCTGCTATGATCATCAACTTGAATCATGAATGATCTAATCATTAATTGAACTGAACCTTCATGAGTAATTTATCGATTATTTCTGTAACATTCCATAAAAATGAATATAATTTTTTTTCGGATAAATTTTTAATGGTACTGACTTAAAACAATTTCCATTAGTTTATCTTTCTCCTCTTCAGGTTATCCCCTAAATTCCAAAAAAATTTAGCAAAACAAATTTGACATAAACTGATCGACGTAATTTATATTACTAAACATTTAATTTTTAACTGATAATTGATGAAACTAGTTACTGTGCACGATTTCGCTCCTTCCATCTCTAGCTCTGGCGAATCCTAATAGGCCAATTATTAATTTATCAAATTAATCAACTTATCCGTTCACTTGTTATGAATTTACAGTTACTCGTATAATGAAATCTTCTGATTAAGGTTGACATTAATACACGCGCGATATTTATGATAATTTTTTCTTAAAATGATAACAATTCTTTAAAATTCAAGTGTAAACATCATCTTTAACTAGAGTTTTTTTCCGATTAAAGTTATTTGTTTTCGGTTTTTTATTAAAAGGGTTAAAAATGCTGAATAATGAGATTAAGATGAAAGAAATTCAGATAAGAGAGAAGACATAATAAAAGTCATAAATGTGAGAAATATGCGAAAGTAACTAAAAAGATCAATGATGGACCAGTGAGCGAATGTACAATAATTATCAAATTTTGACAGTTTATTAAAAGAATAAATGGCATAAAAAGAAGCCAAGACGGGAGAGATGTTAATCTCAAAATACATTAATCATAAAATATACTACAGAGAAGATATGAAAAGATTAATGATATAAAAATCAAAGTCTTTCATAACCGCCAACCATGTTTATATATTATATTCATTAAATATTTTACCTCCAATATGAATAGTAATCTTAAAATTTTCATTATTTATCTTTACGGATTAATGGTGGTAAAATGATCATCTCCAATAAAAATAATAATTTATGTTAAATTATATTTTTTATAAGTATTTTTTACACTCATAACATTTTTATATCTGACATATACCGTAATTAAAATGAAAGAAAAATTCGTAATCTTCAGATGGCTTACATTAATTTCCAATAGATTTGCAATAAAATTGAGGAATTTTTTATTTTATTAAATTTTTAATTATCAAAGGCAGTTTAGCTAAGTTCAAACTATAAAAAAGTTGCACGTAGTTAATATATTGTGCAGTTAAGCCCAAATATTTTATTAGATATTTTTTCTAAACTTCTAACGATATCAAATGTTTCGGCATAAGTTTTGCTAGATTTTTGTAACTTGGTGATAAAAATAATAAAACTTTTGAATTTTTAATAACATTGAGTTGAAAAAATTATAAACAGAAAATTGTTGAAAGCTGCTTCATTTTTTGATATTTAGTTTTTTTTCGGGAATTAAAAAAGAATAAACTGGCACAATGTTTTCTTATTACGTTGTTTTTACGCACCGATTTAATCCTTATTATCCTTGCATCTTTGATTGTTTAAAAGGATAATTGGTGGCAAATTAACAGAATTTAAACAGAAAAAGATGAAAATTATTAAATCGTTAAGATGGAAAAACATAAATGTAAAATAATCGCGATCGTCTTTAGTAATGTTATTTTGAAAACCGATAATTTCTTTCGATATCATAAAATTTTGATGGTTATATTTCTTTTTTTTTAAGATTTTTCGATTGATTTTTTTTTTTTTTAGCCAGAGATCAATACGACGTCTTAATTCGTTTTTAATGCTTGTATGGCTTTTATGAGGAACATTACCACTATTTTAATGTTTTAATGTCGTTTTAATTATCTCCTACTCATTTATGGCAAATTTTTGAGAAATCGTTCTCAAAATCTTCCTTCTCATTCTTATTATTTTTTGTCTCCTAGATGGGCGGCCATACTTCATCATATTCTCCATTTAAAAAAAATTCTCTACTTCAATCAATTTTAGTATTTTAGTATTAAAAAAAAACAGTTTACACAGAGAATTTACGTCAAAATTTGTTTGAAATTTTATCTGATTATCCTATTAGACTGTCTTATTAATCAAGAGGTAAAATTTTACAAATGCTAATTTTCGTGGATTTATTTTTTTTCTGAATTTTTTAAACAATATTCAGTTTCTGAATTTATTTAAAAAAATTAAAATTTCCAGGAAGATATTTATCTAAAAAATTTTAAGTGATGATACAAAAAAAGGTTAATGTATTTAAATATATCTTTCCTCTCTTACGAATCTGTTTACAGAGGATTATATGGGACATAATTTATTATTGCGGTAAGAGTTTGTTCTTTAATAAAGTTTTAATCTTTTGGGTAAATGGAAAACTGCTCCGTTCTGTAATAAAAATAACTCGAAACAAATTAATATTTCTTTCTTTTTGATGTCTATAGTTTGTTATTTCCCGAATTTTTCATTCAGCTTTCTAATTATTCATCCTCTGGGGAAATTATTCACTATCTTATTCTGTTTTTAATTATTTCTTCTGTAAAGAATATCCAACAAAAAAAGATGATGATCATCAAAATTCTTGTTTTTCGTATACACCTGAAATGCTCGTATATAAAAGGAAAATGTGAAATTTTATAGTTATTGTTTATATATATATATATAATTTAAATTTTAAAATGGCATGGAAATAAAACTATCAAAAATTTAACTGATACAGAAGGTGTTAAACTGCATTTCTGACCAGCTAATCAATTTTCGGAGCTGCTTACGCAAAATAATAATGAAAATCGAGGCAATTAATCAAAGATCAATCACACTTTGACAACTGATAGTCATTCTATTATACGAAGTCATTCGCATTTGTGTGTGTGTACAGAAAGCAAAGTCCTCTGGCATAACATGTTTGCATCGCATCTTTTCCATAAACATTTTTCATTTGATGAAAATTGAAAGAAAAATTGGTTAAGTTTTGTATTTTGACAGAAAAATCTTAACTTCTGCAAATTATAATGGGATTATAATAATAAAATTACTAAAATCTTTGACATCTCCGTAAGAAAGACGATGCGAGTAAAGAATATTTAGGCAAATATTGAATCGGGTTATAAATATTCTCTCTTTAATTTTTTAAACACTTAATCCAATTATATAAAAACAAATTTAAATGTAAATTAATTAATGTGATACGTTTAAATAAAGTGCGATAAGAATTATACCATTAATATTTAAACGGCTTCTTCGATAGTGTAAAAATTCTTAAATTAAAAAAATGTCTACCAGCCATCTGAATCTTGGAATAGAACATTAAGCTTAGGGAAACAGGAGGTTCTCTCTTTAATCAACGATTTTTATCAGGAAGGACACGCTGTCGACTTTTCCCATGTAAATCACTACCGAGTTTAGCCATGTTTATCGACCGAATTTTTCTAACGTTCTTCACAAGATATTAGTTTTTGGCAGATTATTTTGGAATTTCGTATCTTAATATAAATCCATCAGGCCATTTTGAATAGTTTCGACTGAGACTGTTAGCCAGCTTATCTTCAATCGAGAAACTTTTAGGAAAGCGATATCATCAAGATCAAAAAAATTGCCTGTCAGTAAGGTTTAGTCCAAACCTGGGTGACTTTCATTCAGTTCACCGCTTCAATGAAATGGAATTCTAGACGGAATCGTTCTTAGATATACCTCACGACATACTCGGAAAAAGAAATGATTCCAACTTTCGAGTACATTTACATTTAGAAGAGAAACATTATCTCAAACGTTAGAATTACAAACGGTCGAGTAACCGAGAAAAAGTATCTTTGCCTAATGCAGAGTCTAAGTTTCGCCTTTTATGTCGTTTCGCTCTTTTCTTACTATAATGCTTTAATAGAGCGACTCGACATGTGGTTCCTCTTTTCCTTATACTAAATAATCTGTAAGATGCTGTTCCTTAATATATGAAAATCTTCCTAAAAGAAACATTTTTGAATATAAGTAGAAAATTGAGCTTTATAAATTCCGCTTGAATCATCAATTTTCGACCTTTAATTATTTAATTTATTTTAAAATTCTAAAAAAATATTCCAACCTAAGATATATATTCAATTAATTAATTTAATCATCAATTTTCGACCTTTAATTATTTATTTTAAAATTCTAAAAAAATATTCCAACCTAAGATATATATTCAATTAATTAATTTACCAAGATGGATAAATTTTAAATGAGCATTTAAAAACATCTTTTTTTAGTATTTTTTTGAGAATTTTAAAACAAAATGGGAATTTGAAATTTTTTTTTAAATATTCGAATATGAAGACGTAAAGAAAATTTATTAGATAATTATATATGATTACAAATTTTATTTCGGATTCTTAATAATGGAATTACTGTTAAATCTGCTCTGTAAATCCGATTCCTTTTTATCAATGGGAGATTGAACGGCCTCAAAATAATTGTTTTATTTAACTACCATGTCTAAATATTAAAATATATTAAATTCGCATTAAGAGCGGTAAACAATCAGACGTAAAAAATTCCTCGAAATTTACCAATTTGCATAATCCAAAGTTTGTTTAAAATTATTTAACAGAAAGACAAAATGCAGTTCGTAATCGGAGGAAAAAGAGTCAGCTATAACCTCCATATTACCCAAAAGAAGAAGAAGAAGACAAAATGCAGCATAAATTACGCTAACTCGAAAGTATTAAAAGTGGCATTTTTTAATATAAGAAATTTATTTATTTCTCTTCTGGAAACATTCTAGAATTTGTGTGATGTTTCTTTTATTGCAAATTTTCCCACGTATCTATATCCCAGGACGCAACCTAGTATGCGTGTCTCACAATGTACTTTCCATCCGAGTCAATCTCTTTACACTTTCCTATCTTACTTCAAACTTCCAACGGTTGATCGGAAGCTGTTCAAATAGAGGAAATGGATTTCTCTTTTCCTTCTTTCCACCAGATCACATGCGAATTTAGGAAAGCGTCTTCAATAGCCCGATCTTTTCCAACTGTACAACTAGAATTTGTCGGATCTTAACTCCACCAGGAACTAAAAAAAAAAAGAATCGGTTGAAATCTTGATCAGTTTGGAAGGCGGATTCCAATAAGGTCAAGACGACCAATTGTTCAAAAACTTCAATATCTCTCGAATTAAGATTATTTCCCCGGAGAATTAGTTTATTCAAAGAATTACCAAGATTACGTGAAAGGCGTGCAGAAAAAAGCATATGTATGTTCTATTGCGTAATATTTTATGCAATTATCGACTTTTTCTTTTTATAAAAACTTTTTCATGATGAGGATATTTGCATTTATCTTTTAGTATCGAAGAAGTATCATTAGCGATAATTCGATGGAAACTTTGGCGCGTAGCACATGTTATATTTATTTCTGAATAAAGCTTAATTAGATTAATATAATTGTTTCTATCCAAATATCAATTGTTTTTGCATAATTAATAATTTTTTTCGGTTTTTCTCTGGCTGTTTTTTTATTAAAATTGATTTTATAATCACATTATTAGATGAATCATCACGAACCAAGAGTTCTTTCCCTTTCCAATTATACAGTACGTGCTCGGGAATTATTCTGTGGTCTATGCACATTAAAGAAATCTTCTTCTCGTCTTATGTCACCTTCGATCGTGGGTTTCGATTGTTAACTTTAAAAATCGATTTTATATAATGAGTTTTAAAATGTTTACACTTATTTATTGTAGTTGTTTATAAAAATAAATCGCCGGTCGAGTCGGTTAAAAGTTTTGCTCTCTCATTGGTCGGTGAATTTTGGAGCAAATTTAAATTTTAAAAACAATATCTCGTCTGGATCGATAGAATAGACAAAAAGAGCGACTACGAAAAGAAAGGCATTATTGGTTGTTCAATTGAAAAGCTTATATCCGAGATATATAGTGTTTACCGTGACTTATCCGAAGAAACACTAGATAAGAAAAATAAAATATGGTCCATAATCATCGACGGAAGTTTTAGACAAAATCTTTTCCTCGCATTTCATGTAGAGCGGGTTAAAACGGAGATTACCTTCCGAAAGCGCCGTACTTAATTTCCTGTCTTGTTCTGTCACAGCCCAATTATAACAACGGCCGACCTGGTCAAAGCGAGTTCCAGATTAAGTCTTCTACTCCAATACTCTGGCAATCTGATTCCGTCACTAAGTTATGACGTCATCAAGCTCTTTACCTTTCCAACGTTGTCATGACACAACTTTAGTACGTGACACTACTGCAATCAGGTCAACGACATACACATGACTTACAGTGTTCGATATATACAATGTTTAGACACGATTTCTTGCACCATAACTTCTAATAATCTCTGCTTCGATTCCTTCCTTCGCTTTGCTTCGACAAATGTACGCAACACAAAGAAAAATTTTTGTTGCTCGGCTAGTTTTTAAATTAAATTTATAACTATACCCGCTACTTCTTCTTAAAAATGCTACTTTTTTATTATTATTAAATAAAAAATAACATATGTACAAAAGACAGTTTTATTAAAGTTTTAAAATTTTTTATTAATTTATATTTTTATTCTAACGTAATGCGATTTATAGTTCCGATAGTTTTTAAAATCTTTTAGAAGATTTAATTATAAAGTAAATTATGTCGAGAAATAACTAACGAAATGGTTAAAATTATAAATAAGTACTCGTTGAATGGAGAAGGATGTAATAGTTTTAATCCGAGCAGATTTAATAATTTTATTAAAGAGCCATCAATCACTCTGATTCGAAATGTCTTAATGGCAAAAGATTTTCAGTTCGGATTCATTTTATCTTATTAATACAGATGATTATGCTATGGTAAATTTATATCGATATTCTAAATTATCACTTACTTCCATGATGAAATAATGTAAACTATGCTCATACAGCGCTGTAATAATTCTGTTAAGCCAACAGTAAAGAATATTCGATCATATTTTTATCATAAACTGTGTAAAACTTAACGCTAATAATAAATAAATAATTTAATATTTATTCAGTTTAATCTAATTAAAAATATTCTGAATGCAAAAAATAATCTTCTAATATAAAATATAATCTTTAAAGCAATTTAATCTTTTAATTCAAAACGAATCCTCTAAAAAGCTTTTAATAAATTTTCTTTTTGGTAGAAGTCTTTCAGAAGATAAATTTTAAATTTCATAAAACAAAATATTAATTAAATGGAAATTATTATTTAGTACAATTTTATATAAAAAACGAATTTAATAATTAATAAGAAGCTTATTGTTTTCGATTTAATTCGCAAAAATAAATTTGATTTAATCTAAGAACCAGTTTTTATTGTTATAGAATATATAATGCAAATCTATGGAATTAATATATTTTCTTTAAACTATTTTATAACTACTGTATATAGAAGAAATAGACAATTTTAAGTAGATAATAAAAATAAAATTTTCATTGGAGTGCAATTCCAATGTTATCAAAGTGCTCTCCAGTATAGAAAAAAGAAAGAAAAAAGGTAAAAATAAACTTTGCTCTTTGGGGGAACTAAAAATAAAACGAGAAAAAATCGAAAACTTTCTAACTGAATATTCTTTACCCGAAAAGGATAAACTCGCCCCCCAAAAAACAAACTTTTTTGATGTTCTATACATAGCCATCTTATACGCACCGCAAAACTAGTAATAACTGTTTACTCTTTCTAGCTAGCTATTGTCATTCTTACTCTGCAACCACTTAACTCACCCTTTTCCATCACTTGCACCTTAGGAAATTACTGAAAACTCTCATGCACCTCACGTTGTTAACATGTGGCAGCTAGACTGCACCAGCTGGTCAGATGATTTTCGACGTGAGGATTGTAGCGCTTCTACCAGCTGCCGCTTTCTACCTTAGCGAGTAATGGCACTCTCATTCTACTGTTGCACTGTAACAGCGTGAACTGAATGCCGGGCTGACTGTCAAGAACCTATCGTCGAATGGAGAAGAAAGATCCGAAGAAGATAGATGATACTGCAACGAGTTAGTCACCAGTATTCTATCAGATTGATTAAAAAGATTATTATTATTTTTTCAACCGACGAGGTGTCTTTACGCTAGTGGTTTAAGCAAAATTCGTTTTATAGTGGATCTAGGTTAAGACCCCTTCTTAATTTCTTTCGCACTAATTTATTCACTGTGTCAGTTTTATTAGAATCAACAGTTTATTTCTCCATTCTGTATCATTCTGACATTTCCGCTCTTAAAGTCCACACTTTAACGGGTTTCTCTTCGATCAGAGACCGTGTCATCCATCTTGTCTTTACTCTAAACACGTTCAGCAACAACAGCTCTAGAAACTAAAACCAATTTGAACAATCATAAGAGTTTACAGTTGGCTTACTAAGCAATGTATCTCTTAGGATAGCCTACCACCAATAAACATCGGAAAGAAAAAATTCTTTACAACTGCAATATTCATCGTGCAATGGCTATTATCGAATAATACCAAACTAATGACCTGAAAGAAGAGAACATGTATTTATCACAACTTACAATCTATATATCAGTTTAATGGTTACACTATAAATATCAATTTCTTATTTTTATATATATCCCACATGAATTACTTATGGGATTGTTGTTGATAAGGATCAATAGTTTCAATCATATAGCTTTTTGCTATACTTCAGTTTATTTTTTCAGGAAAAGAAATTGAATTTATTATTTTTTTAAAATGTTCATTCCATTATTGAATCTTTCTTTATCTAAGCTAGAAAACAACTTGTTTCATATGTACACCTACTTTATAGGGCTTGGCCGCAATTTATGTTAATATAATCAGTATTTACTGATAAGATTTAGTATCTCATCAGTTGATAAAATATTTTCTCTATAGATAAGATGTATTTTATTTACTTTAATAAGAATCGTGGTAATTGGTGTTTTAAAATTGATCTTATCAAAATGCAAACAGTCAAATTTTTAAACATAAAATATAGAGTAAACAGTCATAAATTTTCTTTTCTGATATTTTCTCGTTTAATTTAAACTTCCAGTTAATCTAGATAACTTTAAAATGTGAGTCGATCGGTTGACACAAGAACAAGTTATCAATCTTGGAATTATTTTTCTCTATTATATATAATTCCTATCGATGAATTTATTTACATTTCATTAAATCCTCTACTATTATGACGGATTAATATCGAACAAGTCGAATCGAAGTAACCGAAAATTGATTTATAGGCCTATATAACTAAATACGTTTACAATAATAACGAATTTATTAACGTAAATTTATTGTTTCTGATAATTACTGTTATTAATGACTAACATGGAGTTCGGCACCTCTTCTAACACGTATACTAGTAAGCAATACTAATTTATATTAACAAATATAGGCCTATCTCTCAGATTCATTAGTTTGCTCTTTATTAACATATATTTTTGTTTTTGCTAATGATTATTCAAAGCAGAATCACATGAAGCTATCAACCGAATTCAACCTCATGACCGAACTGTTCACGAATCAATATTCGAGAATTCGAGATTTTCACGTATGTAATATTTTTGCATATTTATGTTGGGATGCATCGGATGTTTTCAGTCGAATGAAACGTAATTTATTAAATATTTATTTAGTTTTACATTAATAAGTAAGAAAAAACCCTAATTTTGCATGATGCCAATGAAGTCTATATTTAACGTGATGGAAAAGAAAATGAGTGAGATCCTTCCCAATTTGATCGATTCTAAATTATAAAAAGGAAAAGGGCCAAATCCTATTAAAAGTTTTGTCGACTTCTATAAATCATTGGACTTGTTTGACTGTGGCTTTATTTTATTACCGGCTTCTAGATTTGCAGGGCAAAAAAAAAATCTGATGTTTACCTTTCAAATCAAATATTGACAATCGAGTAAAATAGATTAAATATTTTAAAGATTCCCTATCTTATAAACAAACAAAATTTTTGTTTATAAAAAGGTAAATCTTATCCGGTGTGTTTCAATTTCTTTTCCACAATAAAAACATCTTAAAGTTTCTTCACCGGAAATACTTTTCAATATTGGTTCACTCGGGATATTCAAAACTGAAGATACAATGAAACTTCAATCCTCGACTGTTTCCTACGAAGAATTCTAATACAATTTAAACACGCTCGTATTCTTTGGGAGGAGTTCAATTCTTTCACGGGAGTTATGACCGCAGTTTGCAACAAAATATAGAGAAAGTCAGTGAAGTGGGTTGAGAAAAGCGGACATTTTTCAGAAACACACTACAGGCGAAAGGGAGTGCATCAAGGCGGAAGTCAAGCGTGGCTCGAATATTTGGAACACCACACTATCCTTCTGCTTCGATACATTTTAGAGGACGAATGCGTATAATTCCGAATCAGCCATCTGTGTGTCTCTTTTATCCGATCTGGCCTTAGATAATCTCGTTTCTTTCGACTTAAGAATATGTTTGTCACCCAAATCGTGTTTGAGAAAAAGTAGAAAATTTTAACATGCCGAAGATGGATACCAGATAACTCGTCCACTCTCCGGATGGATGGCATTAATTATGATCAAAAAATCGAATCTGAATATATTATCTGATTTTTTTTTCTCCGGAGAAGAATTAAATCTGTACAGTAAAAACTTTTCGACTAAAAAATTTCTCGATGAAATTTTTCATTTAAAAGGAAATTGTCTCGATAATTTATTTAGACGTGGTGAAAAATTTATTTCAAAATCTATTGGATTTATTATTTAATATTGTACAGAGCCGAATGATGGAGATATTTTCTCTCTTTCGAACGACTCCAGAAGATTGCAATTTTTTGGTGATCCGTTCTCATTTTTTGATCGCACTTCTGGTTGAACTTAAACTCCCGATTTAAGTATGGTTTTTAGCATTTACAGCATTTATTATTTGTAGCCAGCGATGTTTTCAAATAGATACGAAAAATATTACCGATCCCTGTAAAGCTTTCATCGGATTAACTAGAAATAGTTCTTCTTATCCTTATTGATCAAAACCTTCTTCCAGTTCTCTCTCTTCGATTTCTGTTATTTTTAGCATCAAACTTTATAGCCAAAATGGATTTACTTTGTTTACTTATCATCCAAAAATCACGCCTTACAGACAGATTTACGACAAAATATTAATATTTCATTCATCGGGTTTTCGCCAGTTTAAGCTAAATAAAGATAAATGCGTAATTCGGCATTCCGACGAAAATCATATGATTAAAATAGTTAAATAATTAATTAAAATATTACTTTGTTTCTCATTAATTTTTGATTAAAATTACGCGGTGCATAAGTTATTAATCCATATTTTGTATCACAAAATATCCTTGGCCCTTATGTAAACCGTATTATCGATAGATTAAAGTAAAAAGATAAAAATTAAATTTTCGCCCAAACCTAAATTTCATCAAGAAAATTTTAAAATTTTATTATATTTTAAAGCTTCTAATTATGATATTTTTATACTATAATTTTACTTAGTGAATATTAATTTGTTCGGTGCTTCTTTTCTTAATTTTTTGCTTTAGTAATTATTCACTAAGATATGTAAATTAACACCAAAGTAATCATAGCGGGATGAAATATTCAAATTAAGAGAATTGTTGAATTATTCATGAATTTTCTTTTATCAGATAAAATACTTGGGAAGATTTTACGCAGCGGCTCTTAAAACGAATTATTTATAATAGAAAAAAGTCAGAATCTATACCGATCATTCAAATAAATCATCTTTTTTCGAAAAAAACCACTTATCATTAAATTCAATCATTATTATATAAAATGCTAATTTTTCTTATAAAATATTATTTAAAATATTAATAATAAAATTATTTTTAAATATGTTATTTAGATTTTTTAGATGTAAAATTTAATTTTAAATTAACGTATAATTTTTTATGATGGATAAGGCGCATTTATCGAATTAATGAAAGTTGTCTAACACTTTTTTTAAATGATTAAGCAATAACAAAGAATATTAATAACATTATTTAAGTGAATATTTTATAAAATGATTCTGTAAACTGCAATTTTTCATAAAATATATGCAAAAAAAAATTATTTTTTAAAAATCAAAATAATTATTCTCTACTTAATTTTTAAATATATTTTTAACAACTATATCGCATTTTAAACAGATTTTTTTTCTTCACAATAGCTATGAATATTTATAGAATACATAAATATTAATATTTATATTCTCATAAATGAGAAAACTTCGAGATTTATGAGAAAATAATTATTTGCCGGATTATATACGCTAGAGAAAAATCAGTTCTTATTTTCTTCTTATTTTTTTTATCTTAAAAATAAATATTATAATTCTAATAATATTTATTAAAAAGTTTTAAACAAAAATATATTATCTTATTTTTATAGAATATGTAAATAATTTTAAAAATATATTTTGTCCCGAATTCAAAAAAAAAAAAAAAAAAAAAAACAAAAAAAAAAAAAAAAAAAAAAAAAAAAAAAAAAAAAAAAAAAAAAAAAAGTGAATGAAACTAAGAAAGAAAATAAATCTGTTCAAAAATAAACACAAGAAAAATACATTAGACACGTATCCGAAAAGAAAAGAAGGTAGGAAAAAGATTTAAATAAGAAGGAAAAAGTTGAAGAATACACATAAACAAGAGAGAAATCCGTGTAGGAGGTGGTGGAAAATGGAAATATAAATAAGAAAATAAGAATTCTGCTAACAAAAAAATTTACGCATATATATATTCGAAAAGGGAAAATATATGAGAGAAAATAGCTAAATAGAAAGCCAGTGATTTAAAGAAATTTCTTCATTAAAGAAGCTGATTATTGGTGAGAGAAAAACAGAAGAGAAGAAAGTTTTTAACAATGCAACGTGGAAAGTTTTTAGTAGTAGAAAGTTTATAATAGGAGAATAATAGAGGAGAGGAATGGCTAGTAGAGGTCAGGCTGTGGTATTTAGAGCAATCATTCATTACGATCAGCGGTTAGTGGATGATCTCCGAAGACCCGACAACAACACCAAAGTGACCCGAAGTCAATCAATCACTCTTACAGGTACCAAGCGGCATCAAATAGCTTTTTGGCTGGCTGTTTTGACAGATTGTTCGCCGCTTACAACCTAAAGCTGAGCAGCAAATAACAAGCTGTCCCACTAAACTATAGAAGAGATTTCCTGAAGGATTTGTTCGGCAAATTTTCCACTTCCCAGATTATACAAAAACCTCCGAATATTCGTTAGAGATTAAAAAGTTTGCTGTTTATTTTCTCCACTTTATCGCTTGGATCCAGCGCTTTTTACCACTATTATCTCTACTACTTTATCCTTTTTTTATTTTTTCCTCCTAGGATTATGCAAAAATTAAAGATTACCGAAGAACCCAATGGACCGACATTAAAAGTTTTATTTAAAAATTTAATAAATGTTACC
The DNA here is from genome assembly GCA_000484575.1 of Olivierus martensii. Classification (NCBI taxonomy): domain Eukaryota; kingdom Metazoa; phylum Arthropoda; class Arachnida; order Scorpiones; family Buthidae; genus Olivierus; species Olivierus martensii. The sequence continues at coordinate 49,967 of AYEL01084873.1, forward strand.
TTTAAAATATTACAACTTTAATGAAGCGGAGATTTAAATAAATTATGATTGGCTACAAATCATTCTAACTTTTAATCAGTGTGATTAAACAAGAAAATCTTGACAAATACCATAATTATTAATGTTGAAAAATATTACTTATTAACATAAAAGTTAAATAGTTATTAATCGCCCTGTTCTATTACTACTGTAATAACAATTATCGTTACTACAGCAATTGAAATTAAACTTTATTACTGGTGATTCTCTTCTGCAGCTAAAAATGCAAAAATTATTTTTACCATCTTTAGTATAAATACCACTAACGACACAAAACAATGAGTATATCATTTATTATGGTAGAAAGAAGAGATAAACTTGAAGAGAAAGAATTCTAAGCAATCTTTTTCTTATGCGAAAAATTTTCTTTCCTGCGCCCAAGATTGAATTTTGGAGAAAAATCTATACAGTATATATATTTAGTAATAATAAGGAAAAAGTTTTTCGGAGTTCTAAAGGTGATCTATATCTTATTGTTTATTTTACTCTAGATTTATAGAGTAGAGTATATATACTACTGTACACACAACATGCGGATGATTGAATTTGGAGATATGAAAACTGAAATCCAATGAGTTCTTGAGCAATCCAGTCCTTCCAAAGTTAAAGTTACATTCGAGTATTTCTATTCAATGACTTCAACAATACTAAAAAATTTTATCCTTAGGCTATGTATTTAGAAAGGATATAAAACTAGATAACAAATAAATGAATAAAATCCTATCTTCTAAAATTTTACCCCGTAAAACTTTTTACTTTTCGACGAATTCGAATTTTCATTTATATAAAAAAAGAAAAACGGAATCGAAGTTGAACTCTGCTCAAATCAAATAATAAATATAAAGCGGCCATGTTGATATTAGGTATTAATACTTTGATGCGTTCCAGCTTCGGTCCTGTTTGTGTTTCTAAATCTTAAGCAGAGGAAATGAGATAAGAATAGTAATTTGCTACATGTTTACTTTTACTAAAAACGAACTTTGTCCTTTCTCCACACAGCATTAACAACTTTAGTTCTAGTTGTCATGGTGATATTAAAATGGAGTTTACTTCCAGTTATTTCTTTCGATTCATTTTGTTTATATGATTCCACTAATTACTGTACGCGTTTTTGAATTTCCGATGAATAAATTTAATACTTATATAATTAAAATTGTTTTTACAATGTTTTAAGTATTAATGGCTGATTATGTTTTACAAATTTATTACTTTTCCTTCCGGAAGATTACTCTTGTTATCTATAATAATTTATATACTAAAGTAAGTAGATAAAGATATATTTTTTATGGAGTAAAGAATCGTTACAGTAATAGCTAATTTTGTAGTTTTCTCTCGTTTTTCTTTCAGCATTTTTCTCGTCCTTTCTGGTTTTAAAGTACCATCCTAACTTTAATTTTAATTCTGTTTGAATAGCACTACAAAACTTCGAGATAACATATTTTGAAGTAGTTTATATCTAGGTTTTGCGCTTAATTGGTAACTCTATCATAATTTGTTCCGGAATTAATGGTGGTGCTCCTAATCGTAAAATCCTACGATGGAATATTAATTAATGCTACAATATCAGTTATTTAATAGTAAAAAAAAAATGTCCAATTTTTTTTCTTTCTGAGAAAAATGGTACAAGGCATTCTAAGTGGTTCTAAAATTTATCGATTGTGTTTACAATAATAATTATAGTAGTGTATCAGAACGATTCAAATATGTGTTGTTACTACAACAAAAGCATAATAATCATCAGCATTAAGCACCTCATATTGATCCGTTTTACTCCTAAGTATTGATTCGGTGACTGACTCATCAATATTCTCGAGCATACATATAAAAATAGAGATGAAATCTTAACTTTTACCAATAAACCGTTCTCTCGAAATTCTCGTTTTTCGATTAAAAACTGTAATATATTTTCTTTCTAGACGTTTTTCTTTTTATTATTTAAATCATTAAATTGAAAGCGTGGGTAGTTTCTAAAGTGGTCATGACAAGCCGTCTTTTTTTCCATACAGTATATTTATGCTTTTTATTTCTCACACCATTGAAGTATTTTACAGTACCCGAAAACGAAACAAATTCATTATTATTGTATAAATCATGAACACGAAGCGAAGAAACAATAAATTGATTTACAACGCAGCTAACCTGACCAGAAACAATGCGATACATCACTCACTGCAATAAATTCTTTATACAAAAAGATTAAATGCCCGAAATATTGCATGTAAAATATTAATTCGAAGACGTATTCGCTTTGAAAATGTAAATATTTAATAGTTTATTTACGGTTGTTTTTATATTATTCCAATAAACAATAAAATATGTACACAGAAGGAATAAACTACTGGCTTACGTAGCGATAGACAAAGAGTGAAAGAAATATAAAGAAAGAATTTAAATCTGAAAAATTCAGTAAAAAATTTCATTAGAAAAGATGAAATGTAATCATTATATAATGTCATTCATTTTATGCTTTATGCTTTATAAACTAACACGAAATGATTAATTAGCAACTGGAATATCGCTTTGCAGTAGATATTAGTGCATTTAACAGCGTGTGATATTAATATACAAATGCAGTATTTTCTGCCAATTATTTCAGCATTATTTTGGTGACATGGTTTATAATAAATAATAAATGCTTACTATGGTCGAAATGCTTAGAATTTTTAATTTAGTAAAACTTTATAATGGTTTTGCATTTTTTCTCTCACTCCGCACGTGTTAAGAAACTATAATTTTGTATTTTAATGAAAGTAATTACACAATTAAAGCGAAAGTTATAAGTTTGCAGTTTGATATTTGAATAATTACCCCAGACGCTAAGCAGAATGATTTATTACCAAAGCTATAGCTCAACAGGAGCCAGAAATGACTGGACTGGAACCAAAGACAGTATTCCACGTAGAATTAAGTTTTGGTTTCCTATGAATATCAAGAATATATCTGCGGCCGGTTAAACACAAAATATTCTCGAAGCTATTAATTTCGACAATACCAACAACAGAATAATGATTTGAATGTTGAAACTGTCTAAAAGGAAAGACATAAATATCACTTTAAAGCATAGCTCTCTGGGTTATACGTGTCTGGAGTAAAGGGTGCCATTATTCTTCGACACCAAATGAGAATATACGAGAGCCCAGGATGCGACATTCAGTTTTTCTTTCTCCTAATCTCTTAGGAAATGTACTACGTCAAAAGATCTAGAGAAAAATGTCGATAAATAACATAAACAGCTACAATAAAACACAATCTCAATTTACAGATTTATAATAAAACGTGAGAGTTTTTCATTTTTAGTGGATGTTTCGAGAGAGAAATCAGAGGACCAGACGAAAGTTATAATTAAATAGCTTTTTTAATTATACGGGTGGCTTGTGGACTGGCGAAGGAGACAAAATTAGAAGACTGATTAATTAAGCCAGATTTAAAGTTCTGTAGTGTTAGAAACCTGAACATTTCTTTTCGTTTCCGAAATGCAAATTAGCTCTCTCCTATTTTGCTCTAAATTCCATAAAGTAAAAAGTAAAAAGGTGGCATTTAAGCTCCTGGAAAAACCTCCTAACGACACCTTAATTGCTCGCTTTCGTAAACCAATTCATCACCAAATAATCGATAATAATCAGCTAGGAAGTAAGAATTTACATACTTTATCGCTGTTTATTATCAATAATTTATAGGTTTTTCTCCCGCACTTTAATGTCATTTGGTCATGCGAGGAAATGTAGTCGAAAGATTGTTTCTACTGGAAAATGTAATGAAACGAAAAGGACGCAAAATGATGCATGGAAACAAAGAACTTGAAAAATTGCCAAAAGTGAAAAAAAGCGCATTAAACAAAAAGACGGTTGATGACACTGTTAAAGAAATCACTCGCGGGACCTACATTTTATAACTTAGAAGGAAAAGCGACTGTCTCAACTGTAAAAGTAAAGTAGTTCTGGATGCAAATTAAGTTCTTCGGTGGCCCACTACTGATGAACCATTCTTTCAACTACATCATTGTCTCCTTTCGAGATGTGTGCAACTTCAATCATTTGATTTACATGAAGAAAACTTTTCTGACATAAAACATCAAAATTGTTGTCGTTCTGAATATAAGCATTTTTATCTCGTTCTGTATCGAACAGAATAAGGTTGCGTGATGACATTCTAAAACTATACAAATATATCCGTCACATAAATATTATAATACGTCTTTTAAAATTTAAACAGAAAATCTTCCTTTTCTTCGTTAATATATTCCAAAGAATAAAAATAAAGACCGAATCTGTTTAATAAGTAATTCTCTCTCTCTTATTTAGAATGCTATTTATCAACATTTGTCTTATGAATTAGCGACAAACCGCTAATTTATATGACAAATGTGGATTTAATTTACTCGAAAAGTTTAATCGTTACTAGGAAAGATAAATTTCATTCTAATTCTAACGCCATGCATTTTTAAAAGGCGAAAATTTTAGTGTGAAAGTTGACGAATGGAGCCAGATCATCCTGCTTTTTTTCTGCCCTAAAGTATCGTTGGCTTTTCTGAATATTGCAGCTATGTGAGATAGAATAGTGTGGCTGTATATTGCATCATATTGCAGCTATATGAAATACCCAGAAGGGGAGAGTAAGCAGATAAACGACGAGCAAATACATTGGAGCGTATCAAAGTTATCGTGGAAAATCTATTTTTAGCATTCTACTATAAGAATCGAGAATCTTATAGTGTGATTTTTGCCATCAATGTTTCATTCTGAGATTTAAAAATCCCTAACAGACAGCTGAGCATTTGCATCGCGCATTTGCAGCTCCAACTTTCAGAATGGGATAATTGGAATAATTCGAGGAAGATCTTTTACGTATATATTTTGTCTTACAATTTTTATTCGATCGAAATGAATAGAAATAAAAATAATAAATGGTTATATGCATCGTGAACTTCAAGCTGGAGGCGAGTTATTTATTGTAATAGCTTGTAAGCCCGTATATGTGATGATAACTAGAGAATTTGTATAAGTGCTGTCGGTTATTGTTGATATTTTTTCAAAAATTATCAGTAAGCTTACCTAAGATAAGAGAGAATTTCCATTTTGTTTATTATTGATTTTTTCTTGATAACTTTTATAATTTATCGCCAATTTACTGTATTTATCTTATAGTAATCATATTTCTTTTATAAATGAAACAAATTATAGTTTCTATCGATATTCAAATCAGCTTAAACCAGGCTATTTTCTTATTTAAATCGCCTAAAATTTGAACATTTTCATTTTTTTAACGCGATGAAATTACACTCGAACGAATTAGGCTCATTAGCAACAGGTTTAAAATTAAAATCTAGTATTTAAATATAAATGAAATTTTAAATTGAAAGACATTTTATAGATTTATTAGATCTTTAAGCGTCTAATCGTTTTTTTGTCATTTAATAAAAACGAAATAAAATAGTCTATAAAAGTTGCGTGATTAGCAGTAAGTAGTTGGAAAGAATGTTTAGGCACGGAAAGTTATTTCCTAGCAAAGAATATCCCAAATATCCGGAAGGCATCCTTCTGATAGATCAATTGAGCTGGAGAAACAAACTAAAGAAATTCCCTATAGAAAAAGATCAATTCTTTTCTGCTGTCTTTTAATTCTAAGATGCTGTTGTTGAAAAACGAAAGAGTATTTAACAGCAAACAATTTTACAATGCAGTCTTTCAGTGGAGTGTTGAGCTTCGCTCTCTCTCAGCTCTCGAGAACGAGTCGCTTGACAAAAGGTGTTTTCTGCAGGTGATAACTTCGAAAGTTCATAACTTTGGTTCTTATCACTTACTTTCTCTCTGTGTTCTATCGTTTATTTTCCCCTTTTATCGTCCCCTCTCACTTTTCTATATTTTTTCTTCCAACGGAATGAAAACGCTGAAAGAGAAAAAAAAACTGTTGCTCCAGGGAACAAGCTGTCGTACTTATATGCTAGACAGTCTTTCAACTTATCGTGTTGCTACATACACATATATATGATGGTAAATGACGTAATTAGATGTTTTTGTACGCTCTTTACGAGACATTTTTATCTTTATATATACCTTATTTTCTGTCAGGATGCATTTGTGCAACTTTAATAAAGTATTCGATAAATTTCTAGTCAATTATTGAGTTAAATTTTTTGATATGATAAAATTGATAAAATCGTAAGTAATTTTCAATTTTTTTATACATCAAATAGAGCTAAACAGGAAACATATTTTATTAACCATTTCTGAAACTATTTCGCGCCTATGGCATTTATATTTTGATTAATTAAAATTAAAAATCGATGAAAATGATAAATTTTATCTCTCGTACGATTTGTAGGTTAACGTCGATGACTACAAAAGATCAATTTGATTGAATATTTAATTTTAAAGGATTTTTGGCATTGGCATGGCTATTACTCGAGTCATTGGAGCGGCAGATCTTTGTCAGGCCCGCTTAAATTTAATTGCAAATTAAGAACTTTATTTCTCCCATTCGCATCAGAACTATTTATTCCAATATCGATTTTTAAAGTTAATTGTCTACTTAAAAATAAGCTGATTTTAAATTTCTGATTATGCTTTTGTTTTCGACTTATTTAATAGTAAATATACTTTACACGAAAAAAAAAAATGTTAAAAATTGGTTAAATTTCTCCGATTCGTTATATCAACATTTTCACTTATTGATTGCACCCAATTCAAAATTGCAGATAATTTTACGCCTATAGGGTTTATGTTTAGGCAAGCAGAACTTGTAATATTTGCAACAGTTTTTTTTTTTTTTTCTTCTTCTGTTTGGTCGCTTCATTTTCGTCAATAAGTGTTATTTTTGCCACACTCAATCATGAACAGGAACTGATACTTGGGGCCATAACCGATTTTTCAGATCGTATCCAATTTAAATACAAATGACTCGATTCGTTTTTCTTCCTGATAAAATTTAACCATCATCGGAATTTCTGGAAGAATTTTTCTCAATTTTTCTGTAGATAAGAGATTGAAAATAACCATAAATCATCGTCTCGTTGTATAAAGATATATATACAAAAATCCTTTCGCCTCCAGATGTTTTCCAATTTTGGAATAATGTTTTTTTTTTTTTTTTTTAAATTATCTAATTAACAAAGATAAAATATGCGACGTTGTTTAGATTAATCCGTCCAGTATGACTTGTCATATCTAGACTTTTATTATGGTTGCAATTGGCTCGGTAGCCCGGTGTAACGGTGTTGTATAGCCAATCTTATTCTCCATAATCCTTTTTATTGTACACGGTGTCATTTTAAACACAGTAGAAAGACGTAATCAACCGTAAATAAAAATGTATGCTCGATACGCATTGAACTGAATAATAGATTGAGTTAATCCCGCGTGCAAACAAAGAGATTGAACCTTTGACAACGGAGTCGAATGACATTCGACAAATTATTATGTAAAATACCTTTGCTGGTAGATTGCTTTCAATTCAATTGAATCCTGGTCTGACAGAGATAATTTAAACTAGCTTTAGTCGAACTAATACTACTTTACTAAATCGTAAAGTTAAATCCTACAATGTGTTAACATATTTTTTTTTTTACTCCAGAATTTTTAATGTTTGTAAGACACTACTTTTTTTCTTCTGTAGAGAAACTTTGACTCGTTTTTAAAACAGAATTAGTAATATAAAAAAAAAATCTATATTTTATTAGCGTTATAAAAATTTATATTTATTTTTAAAACGCATTTTTGAATTATTATTATTATCATTGTGAAGTTAGTTTAAAGGTTTACGACCTATGGCTAAGTGTGTTTTCGTGTAAAACCTGTATATAATTTGTTATATGTTGGTATTAATATTCGAACGTAGACCTATTAATTAATTTTATGGATACACGCCTTGATGTAACTTATATTCGGTGATTGAAGAAAAATTAAATTTTTGATCTTTTTCTTCCGTCGGAAGCCATTTTTAAACATATTCGATAATTCGTAGCGGTTTGTTTTATCATTTTTTTTTTGTTCATAGTCTGGATACAGAATTAAGTATCCGGTTACAAAAAAAAGTTTTTTGAGTAGTCTCAAAAATTTATAGCTGGCAAAACAATTTAAAATAATTAAATTACTCATTTAAAAACTGGACTGGAAACTTTTGAAAACAATAAAATGGTAGGAAGTCGTAATTGTAATGATTTATAAAACCTATTTCAACTTCTTTTCTATTTAGATTACCTCCAGCCATTATATTCTTGTTTCGGTAATATATTTAAGTGATTCTAAACAATTTAAATGATTTTCTCCGTAAAAGACGATCCACTTTAAGTACAAAACAGCCATTGAAATGAGTAACGATCAGAGAAGGAAAACATTATTACTCAATGACTACTAAACATCATTTGCTACTACAAAGCCAACCATCAGAGAAATACCATCTTTTATATATATACAGTAGAGTTTCTCGCTTTTATTCTGGATAAAAAAGTATCCGGGAATTGGTACTAATCAGATTTGGCCGCGGTGATGCGCCAGCTCATAAATATGAATAAAATATTCAGATAATGTCAGTACAGAAGATGTTTTTCCATTAGTGCCACAAATAAATCATTAACGTCCAGACAACAAGCTGTTACGTGCAGTTGGATAAAAGAAAACGTTCCTAATGAACACGGGACGGATCATTAGGAGATATATGAATTCACGACATGGCTGTTTATCCGTTTGAATTGTTCGCTTCAAGCTGTTACTGTAAAACCACCCCAGTTAATAAAATCTGTGTCGAATATAATAACGGGGTGCTTGGTGGTTTTACGATATCCTATCCAAAGCGATGTAAACAGCTAACATTCGCTGTTTGATGAGGCGTTTCACAATGGTCAATAACTCTAACTGTATACTACTGATACTGGCTATATCAACTTTTGTAAGTTTACGGGATTTTTATCTCCCTTTATTTTCCTCGATATTTTTGTGTAGAACGAGAAAAACGCGCCTTAAGCGCTTTAACCGGACAGTTATCACTCTCTATTTAAATTTTATATCCGAGATAATTTGATTGATTCTGTGGATAAATATATCTTGCTGATCTTAACTGACATCTCTGCTTGGTCTTTTGTTAATCTATCCTGATTAATTAACAGGTTGTTAATAGGTGGAAATATAGTGTTACTCAAAAACTGTTGCTTCTCCCACCAAGTAGTAACAGATGATAAGAAAATTAATATAAATGATGCTTCATTAGTTTGTTCTAAGGATGATAAAGTAGCCTATTATTTTGAATGGCAAAGCATTAATTATTAAATAAATAATTTAAAAAGAGAATATTATTAAATCTTTTATCGTCGTTAAGATAATCAACCGGTTTCTTAATTTTAAAATCGATGTTTTTATCAATATAGAGATCTGATTAACTAATTAAAAAAAAAATATATATATATATATATCACACGATGTCACTTAATTGATAAAAACCTAGTAAGGATGACAAGAAATTATGATAATTTTATTCTTATTATATCCATTCTTTTCACTTAAATTCTAGTTCAAAAAAATATAAATAGAACTGTTAATATTACCTTGAAAATAAACTATGTAAAAGTTTGATAACTTTTAAATACATTAAAAAACAAATCAACATTATTGTGATATCTGTTTTTATTTTGTTCTTTGTGTTTGAAAATATAAAAGATAGTTTATAAATTGAATTTCTAACAATTGATGACATCAGAAATAAAATTTTGCATTGGCAAAATTAAATTTAAAATGAACAAATATCTGTATCTTAATTGAAAAAATTTCCACATAATGGCATATATATTACTTGAATTAAATATAGTAGTAGTAAATATTTCCCAATTTTTTTAATTTATTTATTTTCTATTGCATATTATTAACTCATGCAAGATGATGGATAATAGGGTTAAATCAAGATAGCTTGTATATTTTAAGTATTAAATATTATTAATACTATATCTATTTTATAACCTAAAAATAATTATTTTATTTTTGAATTTTCTGCTGTTAACATTTTGAAATAAAAGAGCTTGTACCTGTTTGATTTCTTAATTGATTAAAAACTGCTAAAATTTTTGAATCATATATTGTATATTGAAAAATGTTTTGTTTGTTCTAGAATCTCGTAATTTAGATGCGTTCCAATCTCTTTTACATTGTAACTGATGATGGTATAATGTATACCAAAAACGTTCTTACTGAAAATTGTATTAAAAGAGTTATTTCTTTTTAACTGCTGATTGTGCTTTAATGATAATTGAACTTTGAAAAATGTTTTGAGTTCTGTAATCAATTAATGCAAAATTATATCTGAATACTGTATCTTTTGTATTTATTTTTTTTCATAATTATTTAATTTAATTTTTAATGAACTGCCAAAGTGGCTAAAAAGATTCATTATTCCTTTTTTATTGATTTTTCTGCAATAGTTAGCTCAAAATTTGCTAACTTTCTAAATAAATATAATGATGTTAATATTAAATACTTTTTTATTTACTATAAAATATTTTTAGATTTTATACATTGAGCATCAGTTTTATGATTTAAATATGAATTGGGTGTTGGGCTGATGATCCAGCATTTTGCAATCTGGAATTCTCCAAAAACTGGCTATATTCTGGAATATGATGATATGATACAATCTTTAATGTACCTGAACTATTATAATATTCAAATCATTTTCTAGAACATCTCAGCCTGAAGATGTAGTGATATCAAAAACGTTAGCGATTGAAAAGTATGTCGTATGAGAACATAACAACTTTACCTGCGGTAAGTGCTAAAGTTTGTTAATGATATGATACAATCCCTGTATACATGAACTCAACATTTAAATCACACTGAATGCAAATATTTCAGTAAACTAAATATTCATTCTTTTTGTTGATACTTGAGAAGAGTTCTAGCTTCATTTGTTATTATATATAATAATAACCTCAATCATCCAACAGAATTAGTTAAAATTGTAAACAATGATGTACAAACATTCAATGCATAATCTTTTCATTCCATTGTTGTAGTGGAACAGGAATTTTGCATTCTTATATAGAATATATTTCTAAATAAGAATGTAAAGTCTAGAGGGATACTAATAGGAGAATTAAATGCATGAACATATGATATACATTTCACATTATATGATGCCATTAAATCTATTTTTAACTTATTATTTAAATATTTTCTTTATATTCTTAATTCACATTTTCCTTACTAAAACTGTAGACATTCTGCAACTAATAATAGCAAAAAGACAAACTAAGCACTTTGCAGAAATAGATCTTTATTTCTGCAAAGTGCTTAGTTTGTCTTTTTGCACATTTTCCTTATTTTAGAAATGGCATATTATTATTAAGATATACAGGATGTATCTTACCACCTGTACCACTCTTTTTTCTTGGAAATGTGATGAGATAGGAATTAGGGCGAATTGATTACTAAAGTATATTCGTAGAATCAAATGATCACAATAAAAATTTTGTGGACCACTAGAAGTAGGAGCACAAGGAGACAGCTTTGAAATCACCAATGAAAACCTATGCCAATTTAGGCATAATTGGATAGAACTGTAAATACCAAACAACTTTTGCTTTGAAAGTTTTTTAATATCACCTACGGATTGTGAGATATTACAAAAGAAAGATGCTGCCATATATATCGCCAATTGGGCTATTCAAGCAATAAGAAGAATCCGACAGAAGTCATCTGTGTACACTATTAAAGCAACAAAGAATAGTATTTTGCAGATTTAAGGCCATTTTGGGTACTTGGTGGTAGTACTTAAACCATAGGTGCAACAAGTCTTTCACTATCACAATTTGGCACGGAGCCATACTTAAGAACAAGGGTTTCCAAACTTGTTTTAATCCTTTGAGTGCCATGGATGTACACAATGCCCTCTATCAGATTCTTCTTCTTCTTATTGCTTGAATAGTCCAATAGGCAGTACTTGTGGCAGTCTCATTTTTTTTGTGATATCTCACAATCTGTAGATGATATTAAAAAACTTTCAAAATAAAAGTTGTTTAGTACTTACAGTTCTATCCAATTATGCCTAAATCGACATAGATTTTCATTGGAGATTTCAAAGTTGACCCCTTGTGCTCTTATTTCTAATGGGTCCACAAAATTTTAATTGTGACATTAGATTCTACGGCTATACTTTGATGATCAAAATTTTTCTCCATACTTCCTATCTCATCATGTTTTCAAGAAAAAATGGGTGGCATGGATGGTAAGATACACCCTGTATATATCTGTTAGGATGAAGCAATCTTATCTCTCAAAATGTTGATAGAGACTGACTAAAATATTTTCTTTTATATATGCAAAGAAAAAGGTTGTCATATGTAAATATTATTATGTATTGATATTTTTTGGCCTTTTCAATGTACCATTTATAATCATATATAAACCAATCTATGTATGCCACACTTGTATGTAAGCTGACTCCTTCAAGTTTCAAGTTCAAAAATTACTCAAGTTCAAGTTTAAAATCAGTAAAAATGTGAAATCTGTATATAAAGTTTGCAAAGTTGCGAATTTTGACGAATATCAACAATATTAATTCTAACTAAACCTAATGGTCTAATGACTCTGCAAATTCCAGAGTTTGGCCTGAGCTCAGGTCTTCTTCTAAACTCTAACTTAAAAATAATTAACTTCAAAACAATCTAACAACGATGTAACGTTTAACTGACAAAACAAAACCTGAAAGCGGAACTTACAACTACAAGTACCGATTAAGTGTTAGAACTTCAACAAACAACGATGTTAGAAACTTACATTAATAAATTAAAGAAATTCTCAAAACAAGTTAAATAATAAATATAAATTTATTAGACTCAAAGCACTTACAAAAGTGTTAATAAATGCTTTATTGAAACTATAATAAAGCAACAATAAATTAATCAACAAAGCTTGTTTAATCCAACTCAAATATCAAAATAACTATTCACAAGAACAAATCTTAAATACTACTTAACTCTAGTACCTCCACCACCGATACAAACTTCAAACAATCGTCAATCTTTTACAAGAATTCGAATGTCACTTAGCCAACCTTACGTCAATACAACACCTTGGTGAGTCGGTGGTAGCATTGGTTTTTAGATCCAGGTGACGTACAGTCTCGTGTTGCTTCATTTACATAAATATACGTAACATGTTTAAATTTATTAATTTACAGAGTAGTCAATTCATGTCATCCTCTTTACAATTTAATTATATACGAACAAAACATCAATACGAAATCATTCTTGCTTTCTCATATCAGATCAGTGGTAAAAGTATTTAGATTAGATGATGATGATATTACTTGGGTCAGCTTTTCTGGAGGACATTTCCGATTCCGTAACACGTGATTGCTAACTACTACGATAGAGAGTGTGAAAGTAAGTGAACTCAAACTGAAAGATAATATGTTAGATAATAATGAAAATAACGATAAATAATAAAGTGCATTAAAATAATTAAGAAAATAACGCTAAATAATAAAGTGCATAATAAAATAAAATAGGACTAGATCAGAGTTAACTTCCTCACAAAGTGACCCCCCAACTTTCAAGTGTGAGAACAATATGACTTTCATTGAAATAAATTGATAATTTCTTTTTATAATTTAGAAATTTTTCCAAATCCAGTTCACTATTGCAATAAATAAGATTATTTTGACAAAAAACACAAAGAAAAAACCTGGATGGAAAATAGGATATAATCATTTCACATTGTGCCCAGTCACATTTTGCTACAATATGATTTTATTGAAGTGTTTCTTTGGCAGTAAATATCGAAAAAATATATTAATTTTTTGTCATTTCTGAATCCATTGCTCTAAAAATATTTAACAATGTTTAAATAATGATAAATCAGAATCAACAAACTTAATAGAAATTTTTCTGCAACTGATGGGAGTGGAAAGCCAACCAGCATACATGCAATTGTTGGAAGCACAAATCTGATATCTGAAATAAACTGCAAAATAATCATCCCATATTTTCTGAATAATCAAAACAATCTGAAAACATGCAAATTGTCAACAAGAAATATCAGAGATTGCTATGTTTCCATTTAATATTAATTGATGATACATGCATTAGTGATAGCCATATTTACTCATTAAAAAAAGATTGATCTATACATTCCAAATTTGCAGGCAGATCTATTCATGCACATAATCTTCCTATTAGTAGTACCTCTAGATATCATACCATAGAATATTACAGCTGTTTGATTAAATTAAAGAAGATAAAGAAAAAACTGGATTTAGATATTATTTAAGAGGGAGTCCATGGATTTTCAGCATTTTGAGGAATAATAAAGACTGTTATGATAGATTACTTGTTCAGAGATTTATACTGTTTCCACTTTAACTTTTCTATGCAAGTACATGAAGATTATATAGGGAAATGGAAAGAATCTAAGATATAGGATTAGGAAACATAGAAATGATATACATTGAGATAAGACTGGCTGTGAGATCTTATGAATGTGATCTGAATATAGAATGGCATAGGATTAGAATAATTATGTCAATTTACACTGCCCCAAAGCTAGAACAGCAAAGGCTCTTGAGATATTACTTGTGTTTCTTCATGAACAGTAAAATTTAATAGTTTGTTATTCATTACATTCCAAATCTTCCTTCTCAATCTTCTGGAAGATTTACCTCAATTTTGAATCTGGAACTTATACTAGACCTGATGGCTTCCTTAGGAGATTTATTAATGTTGTAAGTTTCACATATTCAAAAAGAGCACTATTTACTCAATTATAAGCAACTAACGTACAGGGGATAAACCATTTTACAAATTAATAATGAACAAGCCAAACTTCCCCTGGCGGATAAAGTTTTAAATTATATTTAGATTAAGATTATTTTTTTGAATTACAGCTACGGTGCCACCATCTATTGAATTAAATTAAATAATTTATAATTACATACTAAGGTTGCGGCCATCTAGTAATTAATGAGATCGGAAGAGCGGTTCAGCAGGAATGCCGAGACCGTAGTACGTAAGGTAGAGCACTATTTAGAAATAAAATGAAAAACTTTTTTATTCTTCTCAAAATGTTTTTCACTGCAACTGCAACTATCATCAGCTGATAGAATAGTATGAGAAATACAGTTAATTTTATAATTCAAATGAAAACTTTAAATACTACAAACATTTTTAAATCACAAAAGTTTTTAAACTATATGCTACATAAACTAAGATATTTTATATGAACATTTAATATTTTTTTATAAAATTATATTGTCTGATATAATCTTTAATAATAAACATTCAAAATTATAACAACACATAAATTTTATAATATCATTAATATTTCAAAACTTAGTCTTTTTAATAAAGTTTATGTATAACTGTTACAGAGCACATTATAAATGAGTATCAGAAATGAGTATAACTATGTTTTAAAAATCTTTCTATAATCATGGTGATTAATTACATTCTTGTATTGTACTCTTTCTATAATCTCAATTGCTTCTTTAAGTATCTCTTTTAGTATATATAGAATATAGATTTAAACTTTTGTAATTTAAAAATGTTTGTAGCATTTGAATACTTTTCATTTGAATTATAGAATTAACTGTATTTCTTATATTGTTCTATCAGTTGATGATAGTTGCCAGTTGTAATCAAAAATGTTTCAAGAAGAACAAAAAAGTTTTTTCATTTTACTGCTAATAGTGCTCATTTTGAATAAATGTGTATCCATAGAAATAAGCAGATAAAGTTAAGACTTAATGCTGTAAGTTTCTCCTGATGATATATCTGCATGTTCTTGGCTATTTTTTTTGTCAAAAGAAGAGATGATTTTGTACAAGGACTATATATTAGGATTTCTGTATTTTTTTATTGTATTAATAATTTATTTTAGCGCTTTAGGGGTGACTTTTTATAATTTTATGCAATTAATTGTAACACCATGTTTGATTTTAAGAAAGTATTTTGTCAGTTTTGAAATTTGAAGTTTAGATTCTTTGTAATTTAGAATATTCTTGAAAAGAATTGACTTATATTCTGGAATAAAGTTTGAAGATGACTGCTTGTTGGCTGAAAATTTTACCTGTTAAATGATTCTTTGTGAAATTAAACTTTTTTTGCTAAAGAGCTTTCCTGTTCTTTATAGCTTATGATTAGGTAGATAATATGTTTTTTTCTTATTGAAATTTGTTTTTAATACAATTATTATAAATTATAATCATAATATTGCTTTTTAATTGAGCAGACAGTTTTATATTAGAAAATTTTAGAATTATAGTTATCACTTATTTTATAAATAAATTATATCATAAAAAATGTTTTTAAAGTGAAAGTTTATGTTGGCTAGATGACTGCATGGTAAACAGTCACTTATCACTTTGGAGGACTGGATTCAATTTTGGATACCACCTTCCAGTTTTTTAGGAGGGATCTGGACTCAGCCCATTGAATCCAGTTCTTTGATCTTCTGGTTGACCCCACCAAGGATATTAGTCAGCCTATAGTAGGCTTTAAAAGTGTCTAATACCAAATGTATCCCATATATGATTTGGTATAATTCAAATTAACCTAACCAAAGTGAAAATTTATAATTACCAAATGCAATAACCATTAATTTCAATATAAAAAAATTTTTATTTATTTATTTCCTAATTGTTCCAAAATCATTTAATATTTTTTATATCTATATGTTAGAACATTATGTAGTTACAAAATAAGAACAATATTTTTTATAATTGCTAAATAAAAAAATTATATTGTATGATTAGTTATACAATGTAATATTATAATAGTACGGAAGCGTGTTCAGTATACTAGCTTATTCATTCAGCCGACTTACGACTCTTAACTCTGCCTACTCAGCAGCTAACTTAGCCTATGCCAGTATATTGAACGACATTGTTCGGTTCAAATGTATATACTGATATACTGTATATACCTATTCTGATACATACAGGGTATTCCATAAAGACGGCATAAACTCTGCAAAAAAAAACTGTACAAAGAATGATACCTCTATGACTCACAAGTTTCAAGAAAAATGCAAAAGATATATGACCTCACATTTGGTGCATGGAAAAAGAACTTTATTGGAAATAAAATTTGAAATATGATATAAAGTTTTGTATAACAGACATGAAACAATCACTTATTATCGGCATAACGTGATCAATGGATACAGCATGATACAGTATGATACATTTCACCTCTCCTGTACGTGAATGGTTGGATATGGAATATCCAGTGTCCATATCCAACCATAGGGGAACTTTGGGCATGGGGGGAATAGTTGAGTGGCTTCCACAATTGCCAGATCTGACACCCTTAGATTTCTTTTTATGGGGCTATTTGAAGACATTGATATATTGAACTCCATTTACTACAGAAACAGATCTAGTTGCTTGTCTTCATGCTGTGTTCACTTTTGTAAACACCACGCTGTTGAATCATGCTCAGTTAACTATTCCATAGTACGCACAGGCATGCCTTAATATGCATGGTGCTCATTTTGAGCACATTCTCATATAAACATAATGTTAAATGCAGGTACCGAATAAAGTTCCCGAATTTACTGCTTTAATCGGTATCTCGCTGATAAATTTACTATTTTACAGCACTAATAAGCAGATCAATATGATTCTATAACTTTTTATTATGAGAAACGTTTTCAGCTTTCTTAAGCCATCTTCAGCTCTTACAAAAGTGTTTGAGTTGCAGAACATATTGGTCTGCTTATTAGTGCTGTAAAAAATTTATCAGAAGGTACCGAAGTTTCTCATGTTTCCAATAAAGTTCTTTTTCTGTGCACCGGATGTGACATCATACATTTCATTTTCTTTTGTATTTTCCTTGAATTATATGGGTCAGAGAAATATGATTCTTTGGACACTTTTTTTGCCTTCTGAGCAAGGATTCTCACTCTGCAGGCTTTATGGGACACCCTGTATATATCAGTAGTCTTGTCTAAATTCTTTGGCAGCTGATATAAGACAGTGCATATGAGATGGCTGCTTTGAATCCTGCTCTTCAATAATCTCTATGTCAGTGCTAATGTTTTTTTTTTCTAGCTCAATTAAAAATGACCATTTTATACTCAGACCCTACTTTGCATTGCAGATGCCTTGAAAAACACATGTATTGATGCAAATTGAAATATAATTTCCATAAGAAACCATTAAAATGTGGAAGATGGGAACTGAAATTAGTTTTCAACAAAATAGAAAATATGTGGATGGCACCTATAGTATATATAGGTGCCATCCACAAATTTGAATATTTGTGTTTTATTCTAGTAATTAGTTATTAAACTAAATCATTTTGGTAATTAGTTACATTTCTAACATTATTACATTAACATTAAACATTATTAGTTACATACATTAACATTAACACTTCAATAACATATATAATTGCTAAACCTCTTTAAACTTCTTTCATTTCAAATGTAAATTAGCACTCTTAAGCAGTTTGGGTTACTATTACAGTTTATTCAAGGCTTTTACAACGTACTAACGCTTTCAGTGCTGTTTCGCACCTTCTTCAGGTACAAGTTTACACTTCTCAACTTACTAATAAATTAAAAAATAGAACATTCTTAGAACCATTAACATATAAACAATAATTGATAATTGATTATTGTTTATATATTGATGGTTCTAAGAATGTTCTATTTTTTAATTTATTAGTAAGTTGAGAAGTGTAAACTTGTACCTGAAGAAGGTGCGAAACAGCACTGAAAGCGTTAGTACGTTGTAAAAGCCTTGAATAAACTGTAATAGTAACCCAAACTGCTTAAGAGTGCTAATTTACATTTGAAATGAAAGAAGATTAACATTAACATTATTAGTTATTACATTTCTAGCATTAGTTACATTTCTAACATAAATTAACATTAATTAGTTACATTTCTAACATTGAATTCTCAATGTTAGAAAAACATCATCATCTGCCCTGTTGCTGGACGTATACTTCTGTCAACGTACATTAGGAGATACAGCAAATTGACTTTGTTTTGGTGGCCAGATGTATCTCATTTATTTTAGTAAGTGTGATAACCAGATCCTAATAAATAATAAAAAAAGCATAGTACCCCAATATGGAGTACTAAACCATTTTATTATTATAATTTTTTATAAATACACATTTTCGATAATTTTGAATGAAATGAACAAAATTCCAAATTTCGCATTTTCCTAATCATTTAATGTTTCAAGGAAGAGAAAAATAGATTTAAAGGCATCAAGGGTGAATTATCAAAAATAATAATAATAATAATAATAATATTACATGTATCTTATGCTAAAGAAAATGTCAAATTATGAAAAAATAACAAGCACAAATGAAGGGAGTGAATAAATTTTATTTTTTGACAAAGATTACAATCAAGCAATAAACAAGAGAATAATTACACTATTAATATCGAATAATAGCTAATAATTTTATCATTACTAAATTAACATTATTTTAAATTTAATAAGGATAGGATTATTGGTTGTTATTTGATATTAATTGTACGAACTTAACTTTTACAGAAATTAATTGTAATTTTATTTATTTTTATGTCAAAAATTCAGGACCTGAATATGGTACAACTGAAGCAGCATGGAAAGGGATTCTTACTGAGGCTGAGAGGAAATCTGATATGAGTATTCGTGTGAAAGATCGCCTTGCAAATGAAGTAATTACTCAAATAAAACAGTGGCAAAAAGACAATTATCATAGGTCCATGATGCAGCTTAAAGAAAAGAAAGAAATGGATGATGCTTTTAAAAAAGTAAATTATATTAAGTTTAATAATTTTATTTTTAAATTTATATATATCGTCATATTTAAAATTATTTCAAAATACAATTTTTATTAATTAAAAATATAATGTTATATTTATACATAATTATTTACAATTTATTCATTATCATCTATAATATAGTTCTCTACTTTAAACAATATAAATCCACAATAAACTCATCACTGTCGACAGGCAAACTATATTTATTAATTATTAATATATATGCAGCAACATTTTACCTTCTATGGCCCTCTTTAGCCACTACTATGTTTTCATTACATTATAATTAGAGATATAAGCTCTAATTATAATGTAATGAAATATATAAACACTTAGGGTCGATTGTTTAAACACATTCTAGACCTCGGCCATAATCGGAACCACGGTTTTATAAAATTTGCATTGCATAAACGAAGCGTCTTAACAGATGCAGCTCAGACGAGGACTAGAAAACCGGTTCTAAAGTACATTTCTAGACCATGTCTTCTTGCGTGTGCATTAAATTTTTATAATTTGTAGAATCCTCCATATTTAATTTGAATTATTATTGAGTGAAATATAATTTAAAGAATATATTAAATGTTTTAAGTGCAATTTAAAACATTCTTCATTTATTCGCTTCGAACTTCCACCATATTACTGACATCATCGATAGAGCTCCAGATACTGATTGGCTGAAAATTTTCAAATAATAGGGGTGTATAGGAATTGTAATAACAGCCAAGATTTAGCCATTGACTGGTATAGTCAACATCTTTGCAATGCTCGTAAAACCGTGATTTATCTGATTGCCGTCTAGACCCGGTTTTTGCTGTAAACCGTGGACTATAAAAAAAAATATTTTTTTATTTTGTAAATTTTTAAATTTTTGTTCGATTTAATAAGATTTAAGTTTTAAGTTTGAGAACGAAAACTGTAATTAGATATTGGAGTTGAAGAGGGTGAGTTAAAGCCGAAAACGTTTCTCTAAATAAAAATTTTTTGAGTTAAGGTGTAGATTTTGATCTGCTCATTTGTGCTAATAATAGGATTTCTTCTTATGCATGAATATATGTTGTGATTGAGTTGTGATATATGAGAAAGATTTAACATAAATGCAGTTTCATGGAGCAAGGGAAAAATTTTATTTTTAATTTAAATTTTCATGTATAAATCAATTACTTTTTATAAAAATCATAAAATATGTATTATTGCAAAGTACATATAATAATAATCATAATAATAATTTATATTGATATGATAAGAAAAACTAGCACTTATATGCAATAAAACAGTACTCTTTTTTCTAACCAAAATACTGTCACCTAATATATAGTCATCATCAGTTGTAAATAGAACATATTTACATAAAAAATACATTGAATATAATAGAACAAAAAAATCCTTTTTCTATTCTATTCCATGTATTCTTTTATGTAAATATGTTCTATTTACAACTGATGATGACTATATATTAGCTGACAGTATTTTGATAATAAAATAGTATTGTTTTATTGCATATAAGTGCTAGTTTTTCTTATCTTTGAAGTTTATATGATAAAGCAGTGTATATTATTGCTATGTTAAGGCAATTTCAGTATTATTGTATTTCTGTTTTGGCATCTGATTTAAAATAGAACACAATCTTGACCAAAACATTTTTTGTAAGTTTTATAATCACAAAATTATAAGTAAATTTTGAATAAATATTTATCATGAACACATCATCATTTAATTCATATTTTAAATACAATATTTTTATGATTTCAGGCACAAAAACCATGGGCAAAATTATTAGCTAAAGTCAATAAATGTAAAGTGGATTACCATACTGCTTGTAAAAATGAAAAATCGGCTATTAATCAAGAAAGAAATGCCACTGGTGATACATCTTTATCACCTGATCAAGTAATAATTAATATATTTCATCAATCAAAGTGTTTAAATAAAATATTACAATAATGTAATAATTTTAACTTTTTGTAGGTAAAGAAGCTTCAAGATCGTGTAACAAAATGTAAAGATGATGTTTTAAGGACCAAAGAACGTTATCAACAGGCTCTTAGTGAAATAAATGATTTTAATTCAAAATATATGGAAGACATGATTGTTGTTTTCAATAAATGTCAAGAATTTGAAGAAAAGAGACTTAACTTTTTCAAGGAAATGTTATTTGGTATACATGCATGCCTCAACATATCTACTGATTCTGAGTAAATATTTTTTTTTCTAATTTATTTGAAACTTTTTAAATTTTATAAACGATATTAAATTAAAATACTTTTAAATAGTAATGATATTTTATTTTCAAAATATTGGAATGGAATTTGAGATTGATAAAAAATTAACTTAATTATATATTTAGGTTTCTTGATGAAAAAGCTAAATATATAATTTTAATGAACATCGAATTAGCTAAGATTAGTGACCTGATTATATAACTCTCTCCATTACTTTGGTCTTGCATCTTTTGATTAATAGTAATAATAAACCCAAAATATTACACAAGTAGTCTATAAATGCTAGATTTAGTTACAATTCTAAACACATTCAATATAAACTATTTGACTATGTATAATAGTGAAAGTATAGATAGCCTTTACTAATCTATGAGAATTTAACTGGTTTATAGAAAAAACAAGACTACTTATAATGGTTACATTCAATAAAATCTTGTTTTTCATAAGCCACTGAAGTTGCTGTACTCAATGATTAATAATTTCTATATCTTTACTATTGTGAGAAGTAAAATATTCTAATTATATTACCATTTCTGTAATTTTATTTCCTTCTTTCTCAACATGAATTTAATAAAAACAATTGCTAATCTGAATTTTGGAGATCAAAAAATGCAAGATGATCCATCCACTACTTCAAGACATATATTTCAGAGAAGATATGTTAGTAACTTTATATATACTGTCAAGTCCTAGACTCCAACTTAGAACTCCTAAAGAGATCCTAAGAACTCCTAATAAGATAAAAGATTATAAATGTTTTATATAACATTACAATTATATAAAATAAACAGAAAAATTGAAAAAAAATCAGCTGGCTATGTTCATGAATCTTAAGTAGAGGATCAGACCCATTATATCAAAAAAGATGGAGTGAACACACAGGATCATTCTATTTCTATGTTTTCTTTAAATAATTCATATTTATTTAGGTCCTAAATTTATTCTGAAGAATTCTCCATACCTCTGAAACATAATTTTCTCTCTTGAAATTTGCACTCATTTGCTTTCAATGCAGAGATTCAAAAATACTTTAGACTCTCTCTTCTGCCTTCTCTCTCCTTAAATTCAAGCTCTTTTCATAATTATATATTCAATATGTGACAAATATATTGATCAAACTAAGAAGATAAAAATATAAATGTCAATGTGGTACAAAATAGAATTGGGATTTGCCATATTGATCATATAATCAATATATGACAAATCCCAATTCTATTTTGTGCCACATTGACATTTATCATTTTTATTTTCTTAGTTTGTGTCTGGGTATAAATTACTGTATCTTCTTTTCTTTGAATTGCAATAGGTTTCAACAAATGGAATTCCTTTTGTTAAAACTATAAAACTAAAATATGCATAGCCATTTTAGGCCTGATATATTAATAATCTGCTTATTCCAATGTTCCTGATATGATTCTATGTGATGGTAATTTCAGGAAAATTAGTTAAAAATTATATCCTAATTATTAATTACTAGATGGTGCCACCTTAGCCTAAATTATCTCTCTTAAATTATCTTATATTAATCTGCACCTGCATCTCCTTGTTCTTGCCATACTGGTAAGTCTATATATTTCTATATAGATGTATGTTTTTACATTTTGTTCTATTTATGTGTCATCACTTCATTCTAGTTCATTTAGTCATTTGTTCTTACAAACGCTCTTTCCAATTCATTCTTATCTGTTTGTGTCTTCACTGTTATCATTATCTCTTTGTATTCTTATTTAATAAGTATCTCTTCCTATTATTCTTTCATCTATTATTTACTGCATTGAGTACCTATTATTGTATATGAAGGCAGTTATTTGAAGTTCATTCAATGATATTGTGTATTATTCTGACATAAAATGGTAATAGTATTTTGCTATTTAATCTGTTAAATTAAAATGGATAAACTTGTTGAAAAATCTTCCAGTGTTAACCTTAACAAACTAACTGATAGATCAATTAAGCATCTAGTAAATTCTCTTTTAGGATAATATTTTCACAGACATTGGATTCAATTAATAGATTATTATATATTTTACTATATTTACAGCCCTTTGACAAGTTGATCTTATATATTTGTTTATTATAAACATTATTGTTAAACAGATGCTCCTCTAGATATGAAGTTTTGTTCATATTGCTGTTATTTTCTTTAAAACACTGAAATAACTTTATATACAGTCAAGCCCCAATAAGACACCCCCTGTTAAGCCACTACCCTTGCTGACTGCCAAGAAATGGCAGGACAGACCTTCCTTATATTAATGGAATAGGCAAACACTGATAATTTGCCATCTGCCATTAGAAATGTCTAAACAAATATTCCTTTTGGTATTGTATTTGTCCTTGTTAATAACAGACCTTCCTTATATTAATGGAATAGGCAAACACCGATAATTTGCCATCCGCCATTAGAAATGTCTAAACAAATATTCCTTTTGGTATTGTATTTGTCCTTGTTAATCCACCAAGGGCATGTAAGGTGACTCACATCCCGAAGTTCATCAGTATTGTTTATATTAAAAGCTCTCAGGACTCATTTGTAACCAGCGGGTGGGAGAGATGGCATTAGCAGTTAACCATATGTCTCTTTAAGCCTGGTTCATACCTAGGTTATAGAAAATTTAAGATAGTAAGAACCAGATTGTTTCCATAGCACTAGTCAAGTGATGCAAAGTCTTGTTAATGTTTCACCCTGCTGCAACACTCACAAAGGCTCCTCTGTTATTTGAAATGTACCAGCCATCAGTTGCTGTAAAATATACAGTTTTTTAGAAATGTTAAGTTTGGATGTTAAATATAAATGTACTCTATTTTATTAAATTTAATAAATTCTGAATTCATTTTCATTTCTATACTACACATGTTTTCGATAAATTGCCAATCTCAATTAGCCACCAAAATCATCCCCAAACAGATGGTGGTGTCTTATTGGGGTTTGATTGTATTATACAGTGAAACCTGTTAAAGTGACCACCCTTTGGGACCAACCTGACCGGTCACTTTTCACAGGTAGTCACTATACAGGACAGTGACTCTCCTCCTTTGTCAAAAGAAAAGAAGAGATCATTCCAAACTGCAAATTTATATTAATTAAAATCATCACTTGCAGTCAAATGATAATGACGACATCTGGACTACATCACCCAATTTGGGCTTTGGATGTGGGGGGACTCCTAGTCCTTCAGTGTAATTGTGCCTGTGCTGCTGTTTTTCGGAATTGTGTTTGTGCTGTGGGATTTTACTCTTTCTTAGTTTGTCCCTAAGTTTGGGACACTAAGTGGTGCTTCTTCTGTGGTGTGGAACTGCTTCCTCTGCCTGTAGTGTTCTGTTCCTGCTTCGGCTGCTCTTGTTTTTCAGTGGACTTCTGTGTAGTGGACATTTCAAGGAAGTTCTCGGTGAAGTCTTCTGCCTCTGTGTGGTGTTTTTGCTGTAGTGCTTCAGTAGTGGTTGCCGCCTTCTGTGCTTGTGACTGCTCATTGTTCTTCGTGGAACAAGTTCTCCTCGAGTTCTTCATCTTCTGCCTGTTGTGTCCCATCCCTGCTGGATTTCCTTCTGTGTGTGCTGTGTGGATTCTGCTGTTTCGGACAAGTTCTCCGAGTCTGTTTGTTGTGCTTCTGGTCTGCGCATCAGTTTTTGGGCCTGTGTGCCAATTTTTTTTTTTGTTTGTGGCCTTTTGCCTATTGTGTATTACTGTGGACTGCCTGACCCTCTTGGGGCATTGGCTGATCTTTCTTTTCCATATAGTGGCCTACTACACTCCTTCTAGTAAGAGACTTACTTATATTTCTTGTTCTTTCCTTTCTTCTTCTACTTCATTCTTCTTTTTCAATGGTAAAACCATTGAGTATGCCCTCTATTGCTTTGTTTAAAAGAAAGAAAGAAAGCACATATTACCTTCTGACAAACAAAGTTTTATAACAAGCATATACTGTATTACAATTAATATTAACCTGTATATGTGCATTTAACATAGTCAAACTTAAATTAAAATACTGTATAAAGGTAGATACAGTAGTATTATAATATTTATTTTTTTATATACTGGTTTAACAGAGTATTTTATTATAGCAAAAATTCTAATGGAATATTAATTCTTAGAATTTTATCTAATGGAAAAAATTCTAAGGAAAATACAGAATTTTTCATGAAATTAATCTTTCTTGGTTACTTTAGCAAGGTAAAATTTCTTAAAACTAATTCAGCCATATTCTAACCTCTTTGGTTTAACATCAGTTTAAACCAGTTTCAGTTAAACTAAGTTTAAACTAAAATGTCTTTCCTATTCTTATTGAAGTTTTGAACTCGGTTTTCATAAACCATTAATCTCAAACCCATAGGCCTCTTGAAAACGTAGTGGGCATGCGCAATCTCGATCTGTCTATCATGTGAATGTGTTTTATTGATTGCGCGACTAGCACGTGGATTTATTATAAAAAATCGAAAATTGGAAAAATTAATTGGGAAAACTTGAGCATGGAAGAAAAAATGTTCTTATTTGAATTATGTCAAAATTCTATTGATGTGATTGAAAATAAACGAATCAATTTGTCAGCTAATTCCATAAAAAATGAGGAGTGGAAGAAAATTTTATGCAATTTTCAGTCTCGGTAAGTTATATATTTTATACACACATTATAATTTTTAATAATACTGTATTTAAATTTAATGTCATGTATACTAATATCTGTAATTTTACTATATCTTATAAATA